>CM056376.1:24905795-25024978 GCA_029718625.1 Synaphobranchus kaupii | reverse complement strand
GTACATTTACAGTACACCAGACTACTGGTGTATATATGCTTATATATAGCTTACGTTACATTTTTGGTTAATTTGTTTACTTGCATTGATATTTGGGCAAAAGACATGAATTGAAACTTGAATGCAATGATCATTAGCACTTCACCAACGATTTCACCGCACGTTTTCTTTACCCCCATTTTATTATCTGCCTGTTCATTTATTCATCTTTGTTTATTTGACACGTTTTTCAGCTGTGTGGTTTTTATTTTCTGTAGGAGTCTGTTGCTTCATTCTGTCTTCTTATCCTGTGAGTATTCATTGGTTTGTCATTTGACCATGTTTTTTTTGTGTTTACCATTTTTGTTTTTGTGTTTGTGTTATGGTTTGTGTGGGGCTCATTGTATTGCTCTGCTTACATCTGGTCTTTCTTAGAGCAGGGATACCCAGTCGTATCCCAGAAGGCGCGGTGCGGGTGCCAGGCTTTAGTTCTAGCCCAAGACTAAAATGCCTCAACAAATCAATGTCTTGTGGCCATAATTAGTTGCTTTGTTGAATCAGGTGTTTTAAACAAAGCCTGCACCCACACCAGCCGTTCTCAGAGAAGACTGGGTACCCCTGGGCTTGGGCTGAAACCGGTCTAACCGAGCGTTGAACGTGTTATGAATGCTTTCACCTGCGAGCCATCGTCAAACTTGCTTTGGTGGATTGTGCGAGATCATCCTCAAATGTTTCTTCCCCGCCCCCCGCCCCCCCGCCCCCCCCGCAGCCTCATCTTTGCAAAGCCCAACATCGACACTTTTGACTTCTTCGACCTGATTTGGGCCGTGGGGATTACTGACTTTGTCCTGAAGTACTTCACCATCGGCCTCAAGTGCTTTGTCCTTTTCCAGCCTAAAATCCTCCTTGCCTTCAAATCCAGGGTAGGAGCCTGCCCGTCCACTTACGACCTCATTAATGGGCTTGATATACAGTTTGTTTAATGGCTTTTACAAATACAGACATAGGGCCCTATCTTACACCCGGCGCAAAGGGGTGCTAACGCAAACGCAAGTGTCTTTGCTATCTTACACCCGGCGCTAGGTCCATAATAACGCCTAACGCTTACGCCGTCAAACTAGCATTGCGCCATTAACTAGTCTTGCGCCATCATTAGTGAACTGGGCGTGTTGGTCTTAAGATGAGGAGTGGCCAGGATTCTTTTTGGCGTATTGCTATCTTGAGCCAGCAGAAAGCGCTTGCGCTAGAACCACCACAAACCTGGCCTAAAGTCATGTCGCAGTTGTTTACATGCTATTTTAACGGCGCATATAAGTGCGTCTACATAGGCGTGTGCACAACGCGCATACCCTCCTGTCTGTTACACACAGGGGCGTGCACAGGCATGACTAAAATATCTAGATCACAATGTGAAATATTATTATTGTGTAGGCTATATCAAAAATGCATAATAATAAAAGGTTCCATAGGTCCACATACCTTTCCCTCAGCGAAGGGAAACAATGCCACATTACATTGCTCTCAGCCCACTCCATCAACATCCAGGCGATGTGCGATGGTACGGGACAATGGCTATCCATTAAAAAGGAGCTGATAACACCTATAGCTATCAAGCCTAATGCGCGAATTGTCTTTGCACCTAATGCGTGAATTGTCATTCAATGGAAAACTCGCGCACGGCAATAGACGGACATTTAAGTTCTGAAAATGCGCTTCAGATGTCATTACAATACAGCTCTGTTTATCTATGAATACAGCCTGTAAGTAAATAGAATGGTTTGTGACTGAAAAAAGTTCAAAACCTTGTCCAGTGAATATTGCATTTATTGTTTTTCAAATAGCCTAGGCTACAGCGAATTCGCTGTGCATAAGGTTTTTTTCGATAGCCTATGGTTAAAAAACGGAGATGTCACCATGTTAACTAAATTGTAACCTTAGCTATTCTTCGTCCTTCATATTTTTTTAAATTACAGTGACCAGGTTTCCATACTCTCACCGTTTAAAACTCAGCTGATTTCACCCGTTATTCCTTAACTGAACAAAACGATTTTAAAGAGAACTAAGCGTCTAATTAGAAACTAAAACAAATTTGCAGCACGTTACACAATTAATTCACAATTAATTTTAATGCCATTCTCTGCACGTGAGCTGCATGTTCTGTTTCCCCTGCTGTAAGTCGCACGTTTAACGGTCTTCCTGGGAAAGTGGATTGTTTTAAAGGATTACGCTACGAGTAAAACAGGTTGGTCACATTTCCATAAACAGGACATTATTAAACAAGGGGAAATATGCGTGAACTTATGGGTTGCGAACCTGACAGCTTTATTGTATGGCTATTTAGTGTCATCATTAAGGCAAAATAACGGTATGTATGTTATTAATCAATATTAGCCTACTATGCAGGTAGCCTAATGAACTTTGGATGAAGCTTGAACTTCGAGAACTCCATGAGAACAGCCTCTTGGAATTGATGTTTGACACTTTCATTGCATAATCAAACGAAATTCGCTGAACAAGCAGGCTAATTTGGCGTTTTCTAAGGTGAGACTGAAGCCATTGATAGCTTATTCTCAGCTGTTGCAGGTCCTTTTAACGAAATTTAACCGCACATATTTTGTAAAATAACAGCCCTGTCTGGAATTACCGGGAACTCATAGGCTAATGGTTAGTCCGAATAATATTGATCATACTCCATTTAGCCTATTCCTTGATCACACTAAACACGCACGAGCATGTCTGTTTCGCCATCATAAGCAATCCGCCAAGGTGGAAAAGCAGGCTTTTAAAGGGAATGGGATATGACATTTTGATTGGTTTATTGAATGTCACGCCCAAGACACACCTATAATTAATGAAGCGACTAGGTTCAGCCCAGTTGCGCCATGTGCCGTGCTTAGCGCCAAAAAAACACGCCGTTAAAATAGCAAAAGTGGACTTGGACACGCCCTAAATGGACTTAGCGCCATGCGCTTAGACTAAGCGCCAAGATCGCCAAGATAGGGCCCATAGTGTATCATGAGCTATACTGAGGCAGGATACTGAGAAGAGATCGTACTCAAGAGCCAGAAGGCCTTCAGTTTCTTTCTTTTTTCTTCCTCAGAAGTCCTGTTGTAGTGCACTGTCCCTAACTGAACAGTAAAGCTAAAACAGGAAGGGGAGGAGTTATTGATGCAATCAGCTTTTAAAGGTTGTATCAGCGATTTTGGGTGGAAACATAAATGATCACATTCATCTGATTTTTCCTCACGATCCGCTAGCTGCCCGCCCCATAAGCAGGCCGTCAAAAAACCGCGTCTCTGTAGACAGCCTATGCTCCGAGATCGTACACAAAAACAATGGTACTACCAACTACTCAAAACCAAAATAAACAGTATTCCAACCAATCACAATGATCTGCACAAACGTGACGTCACTTCTGAAGCGAAATCCCAAACAAACATACTTATGAATAATTATGTTATGTTTTAAAAAATAGTGTTCAAGCATCCAGAATTATAACCACGTTAATAACGTTTGTAAGAAACCAAACCGTTTGTAAATCCGTCAAGATTTCAGCGAGATAAGAGTATTAGCGTTTGTGCAGATCATTGTGATTGGTTGGAATACTGTTTA
This sequence comes from Synaphobranchus kaupii, assembly GCA_029718625.1. Classification (NCBI taxonomy): domain Eukaryota; kingdom Metazoa; phylum Chordata; class Actinopteri; order Anguilliformes; family Synaphobranchidae; genus Synaphobranchus; species Synaphobranchus kaupii. Next base: position 25,021,387 of record CM056376.1, on the reverse strand, counting down.
TTTTGGTTTTGAGTGGTTGGTAGTACCATTTGTTTTTGTGTACGATCTCGGAGCATAGGCTGCCTACAGAGACGCGGTTTTTTGACGGCCTGCTTATGGGGCGGGCAGCTAGCGGATCGTGAGGAAAAATCAGATGAATGTGATCATTTATGTTTCCACCCAAAATCGCTGATACAACCTTTAAAGCAGGGGTTCTCAATCCTGGTCCTGGGGGACCCCTGTGTATGCTGGTTTTCGTTGCAACTGCAGTTGCAATCCCAGAATTTTAACAAGCTGTTAATTTTTCTTAATTAGGTGCTTTTCATGTTTGGAGGAATTATTCGCCCACTTAAGACACATTATGTCAGAAATAGCTATGCATGCCATGTAGAACAAACTCCCCATGTTCACATTGTGCTTATTGTGCTATATTGCAACAATTACATAAGAAAAGGTTACAAAATAATGTATTTTCACTCAAATGAAAGAGTGAAGTGAATCAATAGGCTCCTAATTAGGTTGTTGAACACATGTGTTTAACTCAATTTTTTCTTTAAGCTTAAGACAATGCAGGTTTGGCTCGTTATCATTTGCTTTGTGTTTGAATTCTTCATTATCTACGAAATGGTTAATTTTAGTGGCCATGTGTCCACACTTTCACCAATTAGGAGCCTATTGATTCAAATCAGTCTTTAAATGGATCTGTTAAATAATTTTCTTATCTTTTTTAAATAATATAGCACAATGTGAACATGGGGTGTTTATTCTACATGGCATCCATAGCTATTTCTGATATAATGTGGCTTAAGAGGGTGAATAATTCCTCCAAACATGACAAGCACCTAATTAAGAAAAATTAACAGCTTGTTAAAATTCTGGGATTGCAACTGCGGTTGCAACGAAAGCCAGCATACACAGGGGTCCCCCAGGACCAGGATTGAGAACCCCTGCTTTAAAGAGATGGTTGGTATTTTTTGACATCTATGTCAAAAACCTATGAATTTGTTCGTTTTCACGCAAATGAGTCTAAACATTCATTTTGTTAAAGGGATAGTTCGGCTTTTTTGACATGTAGCCCTGTTTTGAATTTATAGAGGGCTAGATCAAAAATAAAAAGCATTTAAAGCTGCAGTAGGCGAGTTTGAAAATATACAAGGCAAAAAGACTTCCCCCTTTTGCTCTTCTCCCTCCTATCTCTCTCCTAAGCCCCTCCCACCAAATGATGCTCAGTGCACGTGTGGAGACAGGCAGACAGGGAGGGGTTCATTCTACTGGGAGGATCTTTTGCTTGTAGATAGTTGCCCTGATTGGTAGCTACATAGCTAGCCCTGATTGGTTGGTTTTTGGAAGACCGGTTTGAGATTTTTTGACAGCATAGTACAGAGCCCAGGACACTCTCAGAACACTTGATTTATTGATAGCAGCTGGAATGTAATGAGCAAATTTAGTAATTTCGCCATAATTATATCGAACGAATCTTGCCTACTGCACCTTTAATCCTTTAATTAGCCAAGTGGTTTATTTGATCAGACATTTGTGATAAAGTAATAAGCTACCCCTGCAGACTGCTCATGTACCATTAGTGAAAGTATTTTACTGCAGTCAGATATAGGAGTGAACCAGCATTGGTGTATATGGCTGTTTACAAAAATAAGCCAGAGTAATTTGGTTGGTTTCATAATAATTTCCCACCACTGAGAGGCCACCATGCCAGCAATAGGACCATAGAGGCATCTGCAGTATTTTCCCTACATGAATAAAAAAATAATAAAAATTCTCAATAAAATTACATCTGTATTTTAAAAAATAAAAAATAAAACAATATGAGAAAAATTATTACAGATAGGAAAGTGAGGTATTTTGAGATATCACCACATTTGCTCCAAATGTTAATTTGAAGACCTTTCAGTGCAAATAAACAATACCTAGAATCTATACCGTATGCTCAAGTAACAGATTCACGAGGAAGCTGTTTCATGTCGGCAGTAGCAGCCTGTGAGCTGGAGCATGGAGACAGAGCGTTGGCTCGTGTGCTGAGGTCATCGGGTGCACAGGCGAAACGGGCCAATCGGCAGAGCCGGCTGCTGCTGCTGCTGCTACCGCCACTACCGCCGCCACTGAGCTAATTTTCCCCCAGGAGCCCGACGGTGATGTCACCGCTCCCTGGAAGAGCCATTATCGCTGCGCCAGTCAGCTGGGGATGTCCCGTTCGGCCGCCGCGCGCGCGCACGCACGCCCGCCCGCCCGTCCGCCCCCCCGGACCGTGTCCCGAAACCCGCCCAAGTGGCCTGCTTTCAGGGGATGAAGTCATGGCTTCTCCCGTTCAGCACCCTGCCCTACGACCTGCTTTAAAGCAGGGAGAGACTTAAGAAGTGCGCTGGGCTCGAAAACATTGTACGCAGCAGCAGGCTTAGGGTTTGTAAATCACACTTGCAAAGTACTGACCGGTTAATTGCTCGTTTAAAGCGATATTACGCTCTTCTCGTCCCCATCCGTGCCCCCCCCCCCACCCCTCGGGAGACAGACAAGCACGTTCTGTCAGACGGATGTCCTCGCGGAATGGAAAACGTGCCTCGTGGACCTGAAGCGATAGGCAGTGTTATCCCCCAGTCAGCGGTTGATTGTGAGGGTCAGATACACTAATGAAGTGACGGTCAGGTGGAACCCCAGCGCGTGCGCAGGAAACTTCGTCTCTGGCTAAAGTCCAGGGCCGGGCTTGAGGGGGGGCGGGGGGGGGGAACAATCGTACATGGTGCTAAAGGGACAAAAGAAAAGATAAATTGCTTGTTTGGAGAGGTCTGCACCCCTGTCTCAGTGCGAGAAGGACTCGCAGGAACGGTCATTAATCCTTGTCAGGTAATATGCGCAAATCCATTATGCTGATGCAAGATGGCGGAGCTGCAGAGAATGTGGAGACTTTTACTTTTCCGTTCACCCAATCGCGGCTTCCTTCAGCCTATCGACCGACCCCGGCCGTAACCCTGGTTGGCGGTGTCTCGTGCTGCGGTCTACGGGCGGGTCGGGGTGGTGGGGACAATGGGGGCAGGCGCTTAAAGTACGAGAACACACCCCGTGGGCTGACTCGCTCCGTCGCCAGAGCGGCGCCGGGTAGCAGGTGGAGAGCCGGCTCTGCCAGTTTCCGTGCAGTGTGGGTAAATTGCCTCCGTGGCGGTGAAGCTGTGGAGCGCTGGACCGCAGCCACTCCGTGCTGGAGTCGGCGGGGGTTAGATCTTCGTGGCAGAGCGGCTGTCAGGCTTTGAGGCAAGGGATTGGAGAGAGGGGGGGTGGAGGGAGGGAGGGAGGGATGAGGGAGGGATGAGGGAGAGGGCTTGTGAAGACGGCCAGGTGCTGTTCCTCAGTGGCACACAGCTTCTTCCACAATCGTCTGAGTTTGAGGCCCTGAACGAGGTATTCCGCGTATTCCTGAACGTACGCGTTCTCTCCCCGATGCGTCCACTGATCTTAAAACAAACCTGGTGAAAAAGGTGTTTACCTGCTTCTCTGTGCCAGCTCTCGCCTGCCCATCAGGATGACGTAACAGTCAATGGATGCGTGAGGATCCCGTGCGCCCTTGTAGTTCTGGGTGACCCGTACATTGAGAACTTTAGTTGGGGTCCAGAATCTGGGTTCTTGTTGAAACATGAGGGAAGGTATACAACTTTTAAATATAAAGAAAACAAAAGTTTTGAACAAACTGCCATAACTGCAAACTCATAGCCATGTGCTTTCTCGCGCCTGCTGATTTCATTTAAGGCCACCCTCTCACCTGACCGACATTCTGCCTGTGTTGTGCTTATTTTTGCGCGTAGGTTAAAGTGACGCTGTTTTTGACACTGTGTCTTTCTATACCCTTGCTCCCAGGGGAAGCTCTACCTGCTGATCGAAGAGCTGAGCCAGCTATTCCGAGCACTGGTTCCCATCCAGCTGTGGTACCGGTACATTGTGGGGGAGGACCCATCCAGTAGCTACCTCCTGGGGGCCATGTTGATCATAATCTACAGCCTGTGCAAGGTAAAAGGGGCTCCTGGATGGCTCGTTATGTGAATCAGTCAGTCAATTAACCAACCAACCAACCAATCAGAAGATGACAATTAAATGACCAGGCAAATTGATCAGTTTGTTTTATTTAATTATTTCCTTGACCCATGGAAAAGGTGGTCAAAAATCGCTTCTGTAAAATGGTGGCAAAGACCACACACGGCAGAAAAGGCTGCCAAATCCCAGTTTGCAGGATACATGTATTCCTTTTTTTTTTTTGATTTCCTGTGTAAACATTCTTAAACGGGGTGTCTAAGATTCATTATTCATTGCAGAAGCAAACATCAAATGGCAAACAAAAATACAGAATGGAGCATCAATGCGATAAGCCTGAAATCATAACTGGAACAGAGTTCAAAGTGAAGACATACTAAAGACTAGCATATGGGAGAGAAACCTGAACACAACGCCATAGCAGAGAAACAGAAGTGTCAAGAAAGTAGAAGATATGAAATAAGATATGAACGCAGAGGGAATGGCTGTTGCATTAAGAGACACTTCTTTAGAATGAGGTAATAAGACACTGCTAAGTTCTTAATTTATAGGGCAGTTCATTGCACCTCAGAGAGAGAGAGAGTGAACCTGAAGTATGGAAATAATTGAATATAGAAAAGTTAATCTCATGGAAAGAGATTTAAGATAAATCTGAAAAATAAACACGGTGCTAATCTTGAATTGATGGGGCTCCCTTGCTTGATAAAAATGCAGGTCCACTCACGAATATCAGTAAGAGAGCACCCTGAGCCCTTTCCGTTTAAATAAAACTCATGTGTCTCTTTAATGCGGGAGGCCATTTCCACCGACGGGCACGTTTAGCTAAATGGTGCTCAAATGAAAGAACTCATTACAAAACACAATTTAAAAGCAACAGAGTAACCAGGCTCACACTGGAGTGGGGAGAATGAGGGATGCAACATGGGACGGAGCACAAGGAACATGGTGGAGGACCACGTACAGAGCAGCAGGATAATTGTAAGATGGAGTGGAAGGAGCTTGCGGTTATGCGCTAATGGAAGTCTGGGGTGGAGTCCAGTGTTGTAACATAACGAGCAGAGACCGCAGAGAGAGATGGAGAGGTCAGCAGATGGGCTTGAAGAGCTCTTGGTCGTGGTTGAATATTGGAATCTTGCTGTGACAGTGTAATGTTAAGCAGGGTAAATTAAATGATAGCACTCACAGTACAGCACCTGCGCACTTGCTTTGCAGTCCTTCGACGTCTGTGGGCGAATCGCCGCGATTCGGAAAGCTGTAGGGATCCTCTGCAGTTCCCAGGTAAGAGTTCCTGCATTTCTTTTTGTCCAGGTGAGCTAAGACTGTGTGACATTTCTCATCGCAGACCGTACCACAGCCCTGCTCTCCCAAAGTTCAACATACCCAGCAGTTTCTGCCAATTTTTCTGAATTCATTTAAATGAGTTAAATTGAGTTTAAATGATATTGCGTTAAAAATATTTTAATTAGTTTTGATGAGCTGTCTGTGCTTTTACACGCAGGTTTGCTTTCATCAAGGTTGGGACGCAAAGGCGAGAACAAATAAATTTGACAGAAACGGGCTTCGTCTGAAAATGCTAATTCTTAAATCACAGCCTCGTGATTTTACCACTTTTTAAAATCCTTTGGATCCTGTCACATGAAGTTGGTTATACAGCTCAGACAGGTGTTGTTATTTTACAGCAGAGATAAAATAGGAAGACCCTTCCAGTGAGCATAGGACCGTGGACTGACATTTGAAGGACAATCAGCCACATTATTAATTTGCCGTAGGAGACACGAGTGTCCACAAACTCCTACAACCTTTGACTATGAAATGGTCGCTTGCACGCCTCTCTCTACTCCCAGATCCCCGGGGCTCATCAGCCATTACATCACTAGGGGATACCTAGCTACCTGTGGCACAAATTAGGCAAGAAGTGCTGTCACCGATGTGTGGAAGGAATGATATCCGAGTTTAAATAACCAGGTTTGACTGCGTCACAGCAGAAATAGAACAGGCCTATAACCATGAGTTAAGTTATATATATCCTATAGGATATATATAACTTAACTCTTGGTTATGAGAAGAGGCAGTTGCTATGGCCTATCCACCATTTTGAAAAGTCGAGTGACGAAAAGACAGATTTCATCTATTTATCTCAACAGAAGACGTATTGGCAGAAAATAAAACAGTCTAGCGGTATGTTCATTACATGTTTATAGCGCTGTTCGTGCTAACATTTGGGAATAGTAGTGGTTCAGATTAATCAATACATTTAATCAATAGCACCTGTCGCTCTCACCAATACATTATCTGAAGTAAAAGATCAGACCGGCTGGAAGGATGACGGGAGATCCAATGAGCATCAGGAGGTCCCAGAATGCACAGTGTATGCTGACCTTGAAGGCTGCACATCACCATTTGACAGTGATTCCCAATGCAGTCTAGCTGCGACGTATCCATCTTTATTTTAATTGAAATGATACTAAGCACAGCACAAATGTAGATTCAGCTGTTGCTCAAAATGTAGCCCTCTGGCTTTGCCTTTTCAGTACAGCTTTTATTTCCATGTACACAATACTTTATGTGGCTTTTTCCCCTTGGAATTGCTCCTCTCCTGCCCTGGGTTGAGTACTTTATTTGAGTGTATAAACACTAGTAAACTCCTGAAGATTACTGACAGTTGAAAAACAAAATTCTTCTTAGTAACACGCTATGTAGAACGTTTCTGCCAGAGCCAGTCTGGTTGAGGCCTGGCGTGGATTGCTGTATTGATGGTGTTCTTGGTGCTGTTGTGGTTCAGTTACGGCATGAGAGCCAGTCTGATTGAGGCCTGGTGTGGATGGCGGTAGTGATGGTGTTCATGGTGCTGTTGTGTTTCAGAGTTACGGCATGAGAGCCAGCAGCCAACAGTGCACCGAGGCCGGGGATGTTTGTGCCATTTGCCAGGCCGAGTTCCGAGACCCGGTGGCTCTGATGTGTCAGGTGAGAACTGCTGCCCACCCTGGGTTGGAAATGGACAAAACCTGAAGCTTAATTTAAAGGTTGTATCAGTGATTTTGGGTGACGTCACTTCTGAAGCGAAATCCCAAACAAACAGAGCCAGCTCCAGCTCAGAGCCAATTATGTTATGTTTTAAAAAATAGTGTTCAAGCATCCAGAATTATAACCACGTTAATAACGTTTGTAAGAAACCAAACCGTTTGTAAATCCGTCAAGATTTCAGCGAGATAAGAGTATTAGCGTATTAGTATCATCCACCCCTTGTCGGTGATTGGTTGGAATACTGTTTATTTTGGTTTTGAGTGGTTGGTAGTACCATTTGTTTTTGTGTACGATCTCGGAGCATAGGCTGCCTACAGAGACGCGGTTTTTTGACGGCCTGCTTATGGGGCGGGCAGCTAGCGGATCGTGAGGAAAAATCAGATGAATGTGATCATTTATGTTTCCACCCAAAATCGCTGATACAACCTTTAAGCAAAATGCTGCTGCTTTCCCCTACCTGAGGTCACTGTGTATGGCTGCGCAAATAACCGCTGTCCTTGACGCAACTGCAGTCGAGCTGGTTTCACAGCCCTTTGAAAGTATTTCTTTCTCAGAGCCATGGAGGGAGGTGGCTCAGTTGGTCCACTCAGGATAATTATTCATGGAATCAGTTGGTTGAGTGCCACCTGTAGACACCGTAGCCCTCCATGACTTCAGCTGAGTGGCACTAGTTCAAAGCAGTCACCCTATAGTACACCAGTGTCGATAGTCCCGTGTCATGCTCTGAAGCTAACGCCCCCCCACCCCACCCTCTCTTTTAGCATGTCTTCTGCGAGGAGTGCCTGTGTCTGTGGTTCGACCGTGAGCGGACGTGTCCCCTGTGTCGCTCCGCTGTCGTAGAAACGCTGCGCTGCTGGAAAGATGGCACCACATCTGCCCACTTCCAGATCTACTAGCCCGCAAAACGGGGGAGTACCACCCAAAAAAACAGTGCCCCCTACAGGGGCCCCAGTGCTGGGAGGAATCAGCCATCAAAAAGTGATGTTTGCTTTTGCATCTGCTATACACAAGCTTCTCTTTTCTGTAAATCATCGTGTGCACACAGTCACCATCTTGACTTTTGACTTCAAATGTGCATCAGAGAAAATATGCTACTACTTGAAGTGGATAGTTTTTGACTAATGGTATTTATTGTGCTGTAATGCATTTGCTGTAAATTCAGAGAGAAATCAGCGGTCTTGAATCCGAGTTTTAATGACATGCCTATCAATTACCAGTATTCAGCTGATTTTAATTATTTTCACCTGAAAAATTTGAACAGAGGAAATAAAACAAACATTCCACATAGTGAGTACAAATTTACATAAAAAATAATTTGTGACTAATGCTTTTATGTGTGACCCCCTGGGCAGAACTTCCATTGAACATCCAGTGATGTATGTATTCTATTACCAAAATAAAATCAATCAATCAATCAATCAACCAATGATTATTATGCAATTTTTTGCATAAAGTCAGCTCATGCCTTTGACAAAAAGTTGGCTGTGCATGGTGTTGTACAATATTTTATGTTTTACAATGTTTATTTTTCAAGCAGTGAACTGTAATTAAAACACAAATTAAATAATTTACCCTGGAATTTTTAAATCATCATTGGAGCATATTACTTAAAATAATCTTAGGAACACTCAGAAAAGATGTAGTAAAGAAAGTTTTATTTTCTAAAATTGTTACAAATCTCACAAGATAGGTAGTCTAATAGCATCTCATAGCACATTTATAAAAACACACAAATTCATAACTGCAATAAAAACCACAATTCTGCAATGATACAAAAAGATAGCTTATGTAAATATCCATAACATGCTCTTTACTATTATTCTTGTAAGATTTAAGGAAAGCCATCTATGGTAACACTGCTACAAAAGTTGAGCTCAAAAGCTCTTTATAAAAGTTCTAGAAAATAGAACTGTATGTATAAACATTTCGGTAATCATAATCATAATTGTCAAGCAACATTGTTTGCATTTGACACATTACCCCCTCTACATAATATTTCAGATTCATTAACAGTAAAAATGCCTTTATTACCCCCTTGTCCTCAGACATTTGGGGGGCATGTTCAATTACAGTAGCTTATTTCACAATGTACAGTGCAACGAGAAAACATTGTCTTTGAAATGATCACTTATACTTGAGATCACATTTTACTTATAAAATGCGTTTAAGTCAACTTCCAAATAAGTGTTTTTTTGCTTAGAATTACGTTTGCTGTACATGTTCACTATTCCGTGTTTGTTGATTTTTTAACAGTAAAAAATCAGTGCACGCTCGATTTAACACGACAAAGCTCAGTTTGATACGCCAGAATCCTGTAGCGATATTGGTAAGTTTTTCCCCTCGGCAACCGTCAAGGGACGGTGACATCAACTTACTATTCTTGTTGTTGCCAGTATGATACAGGCAGCTTCAAGTGATCTCTATATGGACTTATTGAGCCCTGTGCGATAAACCAAATAACATGGAGCTATCTTGAAACAGTGTGGTAGCTATAAAACGTTTTATTGATGTAGCACATGTGTATCAATTAAATTACAACTGATTATGTCAATGTATCGACACTCTTTGCACCGTTATTACAATAGCTGCTGTAAATGAAATGTAGAACGCACACCAGTAGCCTAGCTGATGATTAGGCTACGATGATAATATGAAACAATCGTTTGAAGACCGCTCAAGTTTTACAGGTGTAGACCCGAGTCGACCTAACGGGTCAATGCCTCCAGTAATATTGACCGGTCCTACGGATTTGATGGCATGAAAAATACACCCATGAAATGTGGACAATTGTCAGATTTCCGAGTGACTTTGCTCTAAAATGGTTCAGTGCTGGTATAAGTTTCCTCAGTGCAAATATTCTTAGAGCTGTCCATTCTCCCTCCTTGACCAGGGTCCTGAAGGCACCATCTATGGTAGATAAACATAGTTTGTGTTAGTCTAGGCTACTCAATTCTGCGAATCCACCGTTCCCGCCTAGCCTACATTTTTTGCGGTTGATTCGCTCACGTTTATCAATATTTAATATCGACCAAAATCAATAACAGTAACGGCACGATGTTTTGTTTAGACGTTATTAAATAAGTTATAACTCCCCGAAGTAGGCTAGGTTATACCACGAGCCGTGCATGTTACCCGTCCCAGGCGATGAAATACGGATTAATCACAATAATTAGCTACACATCACCTCCAGAAACTTACCTGTTGCTGGTTTCGCTGTTGCAAAGGAAATTGCGCCTACAGGTGTCGCCTTCTAACAAGCAGCAAAAAGGCGGTAATCTGTATCGCTGTGCATACGGTGTAAAAGCCTCGAATCAAGACTTTTCTGTTTCTCGGCGTGCTCTTACTGGAGCCCCGGTCCCCAGTAGCCTTGCCTTTTTCCAACTGATCTCCAATCCATCTCAGACGTGAAGCAAGCGTCTGTGCCCCCGAGCAGGGCTCTGATCCCTGGGCGCTAATACAGTCGCCTGCTGGAGGCAAAGTCTGGTCTATTGGGAGACAACACATTTTTGTTTAAAAAAAAAAAAAAAAACAACCTTTTATCTTTTTTCCCCCCTCCTATACAGTATCACACTATTTGTGTGGAAAGCGATCCCCTTAGCTGTCTGGACAAAATCTTCACTGTGTTTGTTTCTCTCTGCTGTATTATTTATTAAAGTGTCACATGATGTGGGGTTTACATCATCTTTTCCCAAAAGAGAAAGGTAATCATTAACTCTTGAAGCGCTCGCCTTGTCTAACAAACCTTTGTCATTCTTATACAGGTGGATGCTTGAAAATATTCGGTGCATTTCCAATGCACAACAATTTAGGCTAGCACACAAATATTAAGCGTATTGTCTGATCATGTAGTACACCACACTATAGGCTAGGAGCTTAATATAACTTATTACAAAAATGTTCTCGAATGCAGACTAATTAAAATATGCACGATGAGTACGGATGATAACGATGATGGTTCATCGCATTTGTGAAATTGGCTATGTATAGTACAGTATACGATGGGAACATGTTTAATGTCCAGAAAAACAATGCCGTGCACAATTTAATAAACAAAGCTAGTTTTGCACAGCGGTAAACGGTCAGGCTCACGCATTGTGGAACAAAGTTTGCCTGGGCACACACTTCCAGCCGGACTGTTTTGGTAGATGGATCCGTGGTTTCCGTAGGTGGCTAACGTTAGCCAGCTAAAGTCGCCTAACGTTACCCAGAGATATAATGAAATCATCGTAAGTGTTACTACGGTTTTAATAAATTGAGATGGAAGGCGATGAGTTATGTACGTTTAGAGAGCAGTGGGAGAAAGAATTAAATAAAACGACCAGAGACCAACAGAATGCAACGAAAAACATCAATAAGGACCTTAACCTTAGTAACGTTAACGTTACTCACTTCACGAACCAAGAAACTAAAAACCGGTATTTCGGGGACCAACAAAAAGAATCTTTGCACACAAGAAGCCGGAATAAATGTGTATCAGAGACCAAGGAAAACAGCAGCAACCAGAGTTCACAGGAGGAAACTGAATGGGAAGGATCGAGTGACCCAAAGTTACGAAAGTCTGCAAATGACAAACCAGGGTATGTGTCGATTGCGGAGGATCTGTTGGATGGCAGAACAAGTCCATTGCGTGACAGAATTCAGGTGGAGAGGAAGCGAAGGAAGAGGCAGTTTGACGTCGCGGCAAATGTCTATCACAGTCGCACAACGCAACAACAGTCACAGTGCAAAGTGGCTAGAGGTGACACATTTGTGGAGCAATTAATTCATGACTTGGTAAGATGATGACCGCAACTTTAGTCGGTAATTGTATTTGGAATAGTGATGCTAAAGCATGTACGTTAACCCTGTGCTCATCATTTGCAGAATGAAATTAATGAAATCCCATTCTTTGACGTGGAGCTGCCTTATGAGTTGGCATTGAAGATATTCCAGTATCTCAGTAGGCCAGAACTCGGGCGGTGTGCTCAGGTAATTCGACCATCATTTCATACGCATCGACAAGGAGCTTTAGCGAGTTGTTGGTTGATAGATTAATCCTAGTTTATTATTACCAATGTTGATTCTGACCTCTGGCACAGGTAAGCAAGGCTTGGAAGGTTCTGGCTGAAGACGAACTCCTCTGGTACAGCCTGTGCTTGATGGAGGGCTATCACAGTGATTCGAGCGTCTCTGACTCCCCTTGTTGGAAGAGTACTCTGCGAGACTGCATTGAAACGGAAGGAAACCTACGATACTATTGGAAGGTACGGCACTCACACTGCCCTTAAGTCTGAAGGTTTTGTGAACCCCATAATGGATGGAGCCATAATTTGTGGTCAATTGCTGGTTCTTGTTTGAACAAATATAAAGGTTTTGGCTTAGGGGTGACTCGGGGAAGGGGGCCAGTTGCCCCATTGGTGAGAGTAGGAAGGAAAAGCATATTCCCGTCAATCTTTCTGTCATGAACCTCACTCTCACAACACAAAAAAGACCACGGATGGCACAAGGGATGAGGTGGAATCCCACCACTGCAAAAAAAAAGTGAAGATTGGGAAAATTATTTGATAGGTCTGACCGTTTGTATGTGCTCTGCTTTTTCAAACCCCAGAATCGCATTGGAGCGATCAGCAACCTGCAGTATGAACTGGGAAAGGTGCTGTGTGACGTTAGCTCCTGTACACAGTATGTCATTGCAGGGTAAGTCTTGAGAAAAAACATAATAACTTTAAAAAATCCATTAGCAACAGGACTCCATACAGCTATCCCTGGGCCTGGAACATGGGATACCTTCATAGAAAAACATGGTCGCCTGTTGTTGCTTTAAACGGTGCTTTGAGACAAAGGGGTCACTGGACCAAGTTTAAGCAAAAGCTTCAATGCAAGGATGTCAACATTGCTTTTGTAGAAATCATTGACTGTTGCTAACTTACAGGAAACCAGGCATAAACCGCCTAAAAGCCTGACTCATGTGCAAACGGTAACCTCACAAAATTGGGTTCTATGGGATAATTTATTTGCTTTAATAATAAATTATTTTGTGGTATGTCACTAATCCTATTTTAATGCCATTGACTGCTTACCAGCATTTCTGTCCCCCTGGAAGTCCTTTGAAAAATAATCTCAAGCTTGGAATTCAAAGTTATTGGTTAGTTCATGTGCTTTCATAGATTTCATAGCGTATTCAAATTTAGCCCAGTTTTCTGGTATTCAACTATTGCAATGGTCGGATTAATTGAAAGCCGTGTACTTGTACTTAAAACGATATTAAAAAGTATTGTAAAACACGAATTGCTATTAATTAATCACATTTGAGAGGGCACCCTGTGTACTGCTGTTTTCTCCCATCCTCTGGTTCGGTACATACGGTCATAATGGTGTCAGAAAATGCACTTAGTAGGATACAGCTGTGTTCACAGGCTCAGGAGGAGTCTTGCTGCTAGCATGGTTTGTCAGCTATCTCATTCCAAATATGGTCGATGACGCTGAAGTGTGGCATCGTTAAAATGATCGCTTTGCACGTACACCTGTAATGCACTGTATTCAGTATACTGAGACCAAGTGTGGACCAAATTGGAATAGTAATGTTGCTCATCTTTGGAAAATGTAAATGATGCAACATTAGTGCTGTCAGTATGAGAGCTGCAGTTATTATTGTCAAAATATACATTGTAATTACAGTGCTTTGTTCTTAGTTTCACAAGGCTGTTTGTGATGAAATGTATCATTTTAGCTATAGATAGAAATATCAAAACTTTGGCGGGGACAGCTAACAAATATTTTAATTATAAAGAAAATCTTCTGAAATTACCCACACAGCCGGCTACAAGACTAGCATGTCTCAGAAACAAAATTGACCAGTGTACACTGCCGCACATTCACTTAATTTGACTTTATTGACTCAGCTCAACTCAACTCCATTGACTCCCCAAGTCACACTTTAGACAACTTTAAAAAGTTTAAGAACCTGAAATACCTTGCGTTCTTTAATTAAATTCACCTAATTATTGACTACTGTTCATTGGCTGTAACTCCTCCACCATATCATGGTCTGCTTGTTTTCGTGATCACAAAAATGTAGCAGAGACTTAGGTGTGTTGTCGGGTGTTGTTTTGTTGTCATTTGATATATTCTACACCGATTCCCTTGTACGTTGAGGTAAAACAATCATGCAGTTAAATGGGCCAGTAATTGGTGACATCTGACACTTTAAAGGAAGACAAATGGAGACAATTTCAAAACATGGGAGGGAGGGGGAGGGGGGAGGGGGAGGGGCAGAATGCAATCAAGAACAGGGTTGCTCTCCCTCTTAGTTATTGATTGAGAGTAAGGTAACCTATTTCCTGAAATGGCTCGGGTGTGAAGGTCCAGCAACAAGCCTCAGGACTGCCCCATCAAGGAGCAGTGGCTCTGGGGACCGGCTTGATTAAAATCTCATTTGTCAGTCCCACAAATCAGGCCAACAAATTTGCAGGGCTTTGTTAGTGCACAGAGAAGACAGCGCTGGGGCAGGCCTGTTTGAATTTGTGGACCCCGTCATCTGTTTTGTGTAATAAACCTGACTGGGAGGAATTCATCTTCATATTGTGGCCTTAAAATAAAGACCTGAGATTAGAGGGACAACTGTCCAAGCTGATGGCATGTGCTCTGTGGAAACAGTTGTACAAATGTATTCTGTTTCTGCTACAGATATTAGAATTTGTAAAAAAAAAAACAGTGTTAATAAAATGTGGGTGACAATCTCAGGGAGGTGTGTATGCTGAGTTTATGCAGAAATTTGAGTAAATCAGGCGAGAAAATGACACCAGTGTGAAACCACTTCTCTGGAGGCCAATTTACCAAACTTCCGTGAGGTGATTACAATTTGAAAAAGAGGTGGTGAGGGGCTTAATAGTAAATTTTTATAAGATATTGAATAAGCACATTTGCCATTTCTGTGGGAATTATTAGACAAAAGTCATTGTTTGCCAGCCTTTATGTATATGCGTTTTTGACTATTTCCACTAAATACAAAGTGAGTCAGAGTTAAAGGGTAAGTTCGCTATTTTGGACCTTGGACCCTATTTGCGGTCTGTCTTCCATGAACCTGACACATTGAGTCCATTTTTTCGCTGATCGGTCCAGTATTGAGTTCGCTACAGATTTCCTGTAGGCTCTCACTGGGCTACAATAGAAGTAAACGGGGAAATTATAAATGTTATGGAAAAACAACGATAAATGTGCTTTTATAGCTCAGTGTGTATTTATGGAGGACTATTCAACCCAAAATTAAAATGAAAATGAAAACGAAAATGAAAATGAAAACGAAAATGAAAATGAAAATGGAAAATGAAAATGGAGGATTATTCAGCCCAAAATTAAAATGAAAATTAAAATCTTTTCATTTTCGTTTTCATTTTCGTTTTCATTTTCATTTTCATTATCATTTTCGTTTTCATTTTCATTTTCATTATCGTTTTCATTTTCATTTTCATTTTCGAGCTGTACTATATGTAAATGAGGGGGTATGGTCCTCCTATCAATCAAAGCAAGCAGGGTGGGCCTCATACAGGTTTAGTGTAGTAGCACTTAATGAACACTAGGGGGAGCATAGCATAGGGATGGGTAACAGTCTATGCTTGATACTATGCTCTCAGGGCACTCGTAAGTTTTAATGGATGAAATGATGAAGAATCTGAGCAGTGTTATAAAGTATTCTTGTTTTATGAAATAAACTAAGCTAGCTAGCCAGCGCTATGCTGTGTAGGCTATAGGTCAAACCTGCGAGGTGGAAAATCCAGGTTCAGAAAGTGAAAGTCCTCCCCAATCATTTGTTCCAATAACCTGGATTTGCTAATTGTCTCAATTCTTCAGCCAAGAGGTAGGAGCTAACTAGGCTCATTAGTGAAATCGTGAGTTCATGGGTGGAAGAAACACGGCAGGACTTTTACTTTCTGACCCCTGGAATTTCCACCTCTGCAAACCTGGTAGTAGCCTACGATAGGCTACATTGTGGCAGGTTAAACGTTGGATTGGATGGTTGTGTTGTAGCTACTGCTGGAAATAAATTAAATCCTCTCTTAAAATAAATGAAAAGACCGCAAATGAGTCACTGGATCGTTTAAACTTTTAACCTGGCTCCGGTACTTTAAGCGAACATTAAGGCATTGCTTCAAAAAGTCTATCGACAGCCAGATTCTATTCTGTTATGCAAAATGAGAAATGTCAATGTAGGCTATTTGAAAGTGAGTCGGCTTCGTCATACAAAAAATTCAGGGTTAAATCTTAAATTGAGCTTGCTAGCTGTTTATTATTATCCTAAAATAGCTCTCATAAGTGTTTATGTTACCCATCTATCGTTAATTGTGTTTACTGTATTACACACGTCATGTGTGTGCCATGAGTCACTGGACCGTTTATTTTAACCTGGCTCCGATAGATCTAGCTAGCCTACTTCAAACGAACATTAAGGCATAGCTTCTAAAAGTCTATCGAGACATTAATGTATTTGAAAGTGAGTCGGCTTTGTGATATACAGAAAATCCAGGGTGGAAATTTAAATGAGCTGTCTAACCCCTTAATCTCGTTTAGTAGCTAGGCTACACCTCTGCTTCGTGAAATTCCCTCAGGGAAAAAACAACGACACACTTGGCAGGTTCCAAGTTTAGACATTCTCGTTTATTTTTCAGGATTCTAGCTCCGATGTGTATTAAAACAATCGGATAGAATAAAACGTCATAGCACCATTTTGTGCGTTCCATTTCCAGCTGTCTTCAGCAATATTTTTTCTTTCACAACGCAAAAACGCACTTTCATTCATATTTGCGACCATATTTTTTGAAGACCGTCATGAATCTATCTAGCTTTTAGAAGCTATGCTTTAATGTTCGTTTGAAGTAGGCTAGCTAGATCTATCGGAGCCAGGTTAAAATAAACGGTCCAGTGACTCATGGCACACACATGACGTGTGTAATACAGTAAACACAATTAACGATAGATGGGTAACATAAACACTTATGAGAGCTATTTTAGGATAATAATAAACAGCTAGCAAGCTCAATTTAAGATTTAACCCTGGATTTTTTGTATGACGAAGCCGACTCACTTTCAAAAAGCCTACATTGACATTTCTCATTTTGCATAACAGAATAGAATCTGGCTGTCGATAGACTTTTTGAAGCAATGCCTTAATGTTCGCTTAAAGTACCGGAGCCAGGTTAAAAGTTTAAACGATCCAGTGACTCATTTGCGGTCTTTTCATTTATTTTAAGAGAGGATTTAATTTATTTCCAGCAGTAGCTACAACACAACCATCCAATCCAACGTTTAACCTGCCACAATGTAGCCTATCGTAGGCTACTACCAGGTTTGCAGAGGTGGAAATTCCAGGGGTCAGAAAGTAAAAGTCCTGCCGTGTTTCTTCCACCCATGAACTCACGATTTCACTAATGAGCCTAGTTAGCTCCTACCTCTTGGCTGAAGAATTGAGACAATTAGCAAATCCAGGTTATTGGAACAAATGATTGGGGAGGACTTTCACTTTCTGAACCTGGATTTTCCACCTCGCAGGTTTGACCTATAGCCTACACAGCATAGCGCTGGCTAGCTAGCTTAGTTTATTTCATAAAACAAGAATAGTTTATAACACTGCTCAGATTCTTCATCATTTCATCCATTAAAACTTACGAGTGCCCTGAGAGCATAGTATCAAGCATAGACTGTTACCCATCCCTATGCTATGCTCCCCCTAGTGTTCATTAAGTGCTACTACACTAAACCTGTATGAGGCCCACCCTGCTTGCTTTGATTGATGGGAGGACCATACCCCCTCATTTACATATAGTACAGCTCGAAAATGAAAATGAAAATGAAAACGATAATGAAAACGATAATGAAAATGAAAATGAAAACGAAAATGAAAATGAAAATGAAAATGAAAATGAAAACGAAAATGAAAACGAAAATGAAAAGATTTTAATTTTAATTTTAATTTTGGGCTGAATAATCCTCCATTTTCATTTTCCATTTTCATTTTCATTTTCGTTTTCATTTTCATTTTCGTTTTCATTTTCATTTTAATTTTGGGTTGAATAGTCCTCCATATGTATTCTTACGGTCTCAGTATGCTCTCCTGTGAAATGTAGGCTATCGCAAACGCAAACCGAACGTTGAAACAACAGTTCCATTTGAAACAGAACTATTTCTCCGACCGCACTACCTCGCACTGACTTCGGATAACATTACCTGCGCAACTTCAGCCTCTCTCTCTTCTCTTGCTCTCTTATCATCCATCTATTGTAGTTCCGTGTCCGTGTATTCTGGCTCAAATCTGTAGCCAGTAACGTCAGTCAAAATCGAATTCTTCGTCTTCGTAATCATTATAGTAATCCATCATCCAAGTTTTTTTGTGCAAAGTGTAGCCTACGTTGCTGCAGGTAAACAAACGCAAACTGCTCACCTAGATAGTTTCGTAAACGGCCGGCACACCTTCCCGCTCCCCTACCCCCGACACATAGTACTCCGCGGGAGCAGCGAAAACAAGCAACAGAGAAATGCTTACTTCCAAGCCATGCCAAGCACGTAAAAATGTTTGGATTGAGATACATTTCACAGGAGAGCATACTGAGACCGGTAACAATACACCCTGAGCTTCCCGTCTCATTTATTGTACATGAAAGCACATTAATCGTTGTTTTTGCATAACATTTATAATTGCCCCGTTGACTTCTATTGTAGCCCAGTGAGAGCCTACAGGAAATCTGTAGCGAACTCAATACTGGACCGATCAGCGAAAAAATGGACTCAATGTGTCAGGTTCATGGAAGACCGCAAATAGGGTCCAAGGTCCAAAATAGCGAACTTACCCTTTAAGCATTTTTTTAAACCTGTTGTTCATCTAGTGTTAAACCACTTTTCTGCCTTCACATAATTGACACATTTTTTGGTAGAAGCCCATAAAACATAACAACTCAAATCCCAAAAAATTTAAATTTGCTGCCTTTACAAAATTGAATGAAATTGTCATGTACATGGATGGACTTTAATATTAGCCCCTCCATTGATAATCGATTTTGTACGGTTTCTTTCCTTTTTTTGGCGGGGGGGTGCACTATATTTCCATTTTTTTTATTATTAAACTGCGTTTTAGATGTACATGTTTGAGAAGCACACTGTTTTTTAAAACTATGTTTATAGCTGTTGCACTACTACTTTAAAAAAACGGCTATATCCAACTGCAGAGTAATGTGGTCTAATATTGACCAACACGACTGTTTTGGCACATCATTTCCCAAGGGTGCAAATAAAACCGTGTATTATTATGAATTATGACTGCATTCTTTTTTTGAGCTGTCATAGTGTAATTATTTAAAATCTAAAAAATTGATTTGCAGCGTTACTTTCCTGAACCAGCTTTTATTACGTTCCGAACTGATTTGAAAACAGTTTCTAAATAAAATTAAAAAAATCGTGCGCATGATTCATATATAAAGGTGCAGATGGCAATTAGACTGGCATAGCGAAGGTCTAAGTAGAAAGTCGCGGTGCGCGCGGGATGGCGTGCCAGGTCTAGAAACCCCTCAGGACTTTGTGACAGAATCTCCTCCTCACGCGCGGCGTGGCACGCGGCGGAAGCCGTGGAGACGCGCAGCGCCGGTCCTTGTTTACGCCGTGAAAGCATCCATGAACTGCGGGGAGGGAGTCAGTCAACAAAGGGGTGCAGCTGGCAAAACCCCGCTTCCTGTTCACTCCGACAGTCCAGTGCCGCTCTTGAGTTCGGTCCAGAGTGCGTCTCTCCGAGCCCGAGGCAGCTGGCACCGAAGCGCCTTGTCTCAGACCCACTCTGCGGGACTCAGCTGCGAACCGGCCCCGGTAAAAGCTTTTACACATGCCGCTCGAAAGCGCACATGCGAGCGCGCACTTCAGAATATAAAAGAATAAAGGCGTACTGGATTACCTCACCTTTTTGTACAAATTTGTATAATTGGCAGGGGAAAAAGCTCTTTGCTGTCTTGTGGTTTGTTTGGTTGCAGAAACGTTGCAATCAGTCAATTGTCTGCTAGGTAATGTTCGATTTTCCTTTTTTTTTTTTTTTTGTGTGCGTTTTTGAGAAAGAAAAAAAAACACTCATTGTCAGCAATTGTAGTTTGGCAGTTGTGCAGAACACACTGTCTCTCTGGAGTGTGTGCCTGGGGCACTGTTTTGTGTCTGAAGGGGTCCGCTTTTTTTGGTCAGAGCTGCATGTGTCCAACTCCCCATTGTACCCCAGCTGCTGTAGATGAACTCATCTCTCTATCCACCAAACATGTGGAAATTAGATTTTTCTCTGATTGATTTTACAGGTGGAAATAAATTGTCCCTTACCATTCAGTCCCTGTCTTTTAATGGACCATTGTGCTATTTCAGCATCAATGTGACATTTGTTTAATTCCACAAAAGCAGCTAATCCAAGACCATATAATGAAGAAAAGTAGGCGGCAGTCTAGTGCATGTATTGGTCAAAGACCTGGCTTTTATCTCAAAGGTTGCGAGTTAAAATCCAAGAGGTGAGTTTACACAGTTTACATTGATTTATACAGGTGGATATTTACTAAAGAAATTAAGGTAAGCACCTTGCTCCAGGGTACAGTCGCAGCACCAAACCTGGGAATCGAACATAACACCTTGGAGTTGCAAGGCCAGTTCCCTATCTACTATGCTACCCTGTCACCCATGTGCTTGTATTAAACCTAAATTGTATAAATTAATCACACAGCTGCATAAATGTTAGTGTGAAAATCACTCTGGATAAGGGTGTCTGCTAACCAAAAAAAAAAAGTTAAATTGAATATAATGAAATCTTCGGCAACTTTTATGAGATAATAGGCCTATATGAGAACTGAAAATGGTGACCATTACTACCATAGGCGCATCAAGGACCAGGGCTGTGTCCGAATCAAGCACCCTTCCATACTATTAAGTAGGCTTGTTGAGTAGACAGGACGAAAAAGTCGTTAAGTAGGCAACATTTTCTTTAAATACTGTCGTGAAAAATAATGTACCCCCCTCAAACGGTAGTTCGTTTTTTTTTTTTACATATCAACGTAAGTTTATTTAATTTAAATTTCAACCATATTGATTGATTAAGGTAAACTAATTCAACAAATGATGCTAAAAAAGTAGACCTTGGAATCACTTAAGCAATTGAAATGAACATAAATGCAAATTCCTCATGAGGAAAAAGTAAGTACACCCTTTACTATCAAATGTATTGATTAAAATTGATGTCTGGTGCACAAAACAGGTGTAAATGATTGTCCCATTATTAGATAATAATTTGGAAGTTCTATGCTTACATTAAAACATACAATTGGTCTGGTTTGGACCTAACTATCGAGGTGTGTGCTAACATATCATGCCTAGGTTAAAAGAGCTAGCCGGAGCCCTGAGAAAAAATACTATTGATTCTCATGAGACTGGGAGGGTTTAACACAGCCATTTCAAAGCAGTTTGATGTACATCATTCAACTGTTCGACGCATCGTATCCAAATGGAGAAAATTCCACATCACTGGAAATCTGTGCAGGACAGGCCGTCCCACCAAATTTGCCCCAAGAGCTGACCGTAAGATGCTCCTAGAAGTCTCCAAGAACCCAAGGGTAACACCTAAGGACCTACAGACTTCACTTGCCACAGTTAACGTGAAAGCGCATGAGTCAATAATCAGAAATAGATTGCACAAGGGAGGATAGGAAGGAAGAAGCCCCTGCACTCCCAAATGAATATAAAAGCACAACTGAACTTGGCCAAACTACATCTGGATAAAGTTCAAAACTACTGGGAAAATGCACTCTGGACCGTTGAGTCAAAGATGCAACTTTGAGCAGAAGCACCTCATTCCAATGGTGAAACATGGTGGACGGGGCATTATGGTTTGGGGCTGCTTTGCTGCCTCAGGGCCTGGTAAACTTACCATAATAGATTCAACCATGAATTCAACTTTATATCAGACAGTTCTTGAGGAGAATGTGAGGCCATCAGTTCAGGATCGTCCAAAAAGATAATGATCCTAAACATACACACAAATCTACTACAGAATGGCTCAGAAATAAAAAACGGAGGGTTATGGAATGGCCAAGTCAATGTCCAGACCTCAATCCTATCGATATGCTTTGGGGGGACTTGAAGCGGGCTGTGCATTCAAGGAAGCCCTCTAACATCACACAATTAAAGCAGTACTGCAAAGAAGAATGGCTGAAAATTCCTCCTAGTCGATGTAAGAGACTTATAGTCAATTACAAAAAAATGCCTAGAAGATGTTATTGCTGCCTAAGGGGGCAACACCAGTTATTGAAGCCAGGGGTGTACTTACTTTTTCCTCACAGGATAATTGCACTTCTGTTGGTTTCTGATAAATAAATAATTTAAAAGCGTAATTTCTTTGTGTCCTTTGTTAAATTAGACAACCTTTAACAGTAAAAAGCATTGGAATAAGGATCAAATATCCATGTGTCCAAATATGTCTAAAAAGAGACAACTTATCTGGGGGTGTACTCACTTTTTCACATGACTGTATAGTATACTTTAAACCCCCGTGTATGATACACTTACTTCCGGGGTTTTGCCGAGTATATTCGGGAGCGCACTTTTCAAGAAGTACACAAACATTTTGGTCGCATAAAAATGACGGTGCAGCTTCGCTGACGTTTTCCTTCAAATACAACAAAAACAACACAACATGGGCGCTCAAGGGTGGGACGTCTTACGACACTTCCACAGTATGGTTCGAAAATAGTACGGCGGATATTTTTCACGTACTGCATGTCGCTTGCTAAACGGTGCACGTTAAACGGCACACTTCTGCCAGTGCAATGTACGCAGGAGACAGGGAGCAGTAGATAGGGCTCTGATTCGGACACAGCCCAGGACACAAAGTGGTGAGGTGGCGAGCTAGTTTAATGACGCTGCAGAATGTATGGGGGGAATGACTCAGAGGGCATATCTGAGAGAATAAATGTGGAAACCTGAAAGTAGGGTGTGACCGTTTAAAGTGTCGGTGTTTTCCGCAGGTACACATCGGGGGACGTCAGACTCTGGGACACCCTCCACTGGGACTCTGGGGCCTCGTACCTGCGCCCCACTCACCTGACCATGGACGTGGACACAAGGCCGCACGTGAGCCAGGTGAAAGTGAACGAGGCCGTGGCGGCCGCTGCTTATGATGACGGTGAGAGTGAGATTAGTAACGGACACCGTGGCTGTCCCTCATAAGCTTTAATAACCACTAAGACAACAAGCGGCTTTGCTTCAGCTAGAGCACGAGGCCTTCTTGTGTTGCCATCCCTGTTCCTGGAAATAAAATTGGAAAAACAAATAAAAAATTTTTTTCTTACTAACAGATCTTGTTTTGAGGACTGATTTCCTAGTTTTACTTCAAATTGAATCAGGAAAAAAATGTTTTGAGTGGGGAAAAAAGTATACATCTACGCAAAAAGTAGACCAAAATAAAATGTATTCCGTGGCGCACCCCAGTGATTATTATTCCGTGCCCAAATTGAAGCTACAATGTTTTATAAATGGTAGATTACAGTTTAGTGTAATTCAGAAGGTCCGTGCACTTTCCCTTGAAGGCACAGCCCCGCTTGTTACTCACATGATCTTGTATCTGTACTCAAAACATATTATTTTAGGCCTTATTCAGGATATCAACACTGTATAGATCATTTGAATATCCATGAGGTTGGGATTTGTTGACAGAATGATTTGGGATGTCTTTCTCAGATGCTGATGGTTTCTGCTGAACCCCCCCCCCATGGCAGAATGTTGGGACACAACGTGTTTACCCCCTTGTGTTCTGCTGTATCTATCCCTGTAATATGCAAGAAATCTGGAGTTTTCAAAGTTGTGTGCAACTACAAACACACCCTCTTGTCGGCACTTACTTGGAAGTAGTAAGTAGTAAGTAGTAAGTAGTGGAAGTGGGAGTGGAAGTGGAAGTAGTGTGTTATGGTTTGTGAATCATCTCTCCATCCTCTCCCAGAGCATTAATAGCAATTAGCTCTATGAATTACTCAAATAACAAGAGGAGATAAAGCAGTGTAGTTTCAGGTATGCTGAAGAACTGTTACATTTCAATGATGATGAACGGCCAAAAGAACCTGTCCATCTTGAGAAACAGACCACACACTCTCTCACACGCGCACGCACACACACACACGCACGCACGCACGCACGCACGCACGCACGCACGCACGCACGCACGCACGCACGCACGCACACACACACACACACACACACACACACACACTTAAACACACACACACCTGATTTTCCCCCTCTGTGTTCTTAACCCTCATTCCTACAGTGAGTTATACAAGCACAGTTTACCAGTTTCTAAACCTTCATGCCGTAAGTGGTTCTGGTTTGAGGTTTAATTGTTATAATCCCTCCCACACCTGAGGGGAGATCATCTAGCGCCTTCCGCCTGGCTGGGGTCAGCCTTTCGCACGTCAGGGAGCCAGCGCGCCAGCGCGCCTCCCAATTGGCCAAAATGACGGCAATGGGCCGTCTGTTGATCAGAAGTGCAGAGGAGCTGGACTGTAGCCACTGGGGACCATAAACCTGCAGGGTTGCTTTGTGTCTACAATCACTCCACAGTGGGAAAACGCATGAAGTATTGACAGGACTTCTGTAAATGGTCCGTGTAGCAAATGGCTGCATTTAACCGCGGTACTTTCCTCTGGTACCAATTTAAGGTACTCATTGTTACCTTTTTAAAAAGTGACATTCACGTCAAGGTGCAAAGAGTCCAGTCCAGAAGGCTACTGGAGGACACTGTGTCGGGTGGAGCTGCCGAAACCCGTGAGTCCACCCTTCAGTTAAACAAAAAGAGCTAAGGAGCCTGGGCTGTCTCCACGGCTGCTAATTGGAACATGGTTTGGAAGGTGTGATGGTCCTGTGGCAGTCTTCACTCTGACTGCAGCATGTGCTCCTGAAAAAGAGTAGATAAAGCAGTGTAGTTTCAGGTATGCTATGCCCACTCCAGCCGCAAAGGGCCTGGTATCAAGTGTGTTTGCCATTTCTGGAAACTACATAGCCTAGCCTTTTTTTCTCCTGTTATTGAGTAATTGATATAATTGCTATTAGTGCTCTGTTTTTTTTTCCAGTGGTCTGTTTCTCAAGATGGACAGGTTCTTTTGGCCATTCATCATATCATTTGAAATTGAACCATTCTTCAGTAAACCAACATAATGCACTGCTTCTTGTATAAAATCTGAGCCCCAGTAGATTGGTACTCCAAGTACAGGGAAGTACAGAACGTCTCCAGGGTGAATTAATGAAGTAAACACTTTGAAAGCCGTATCAAGTGAATCCATTAGAGTTTGCTTTCGTTTACACAGATGTTATTTTAGGGTGCCAGTCTTCATGGTCGTAATGTAAGTGGCAAATGCAGTTCACAGTTGTCTGTAATTTCTAAAAAAAAAAGTTTATTTAATGTGGTTTTTAAACCAAGTGCAAATCCCCCAGTGCAATGCAAAACATGTTGCTGAAAAAGTGTAATAAGGACATTACACAGCCCTTGTTGTTTTCCCCCTCAGATCAGTTGTGGTAGATAAGTACAGTGCTCATACAAAGACAATGAAAACCAGGTCCTGCATATTAAACAAGAATAATTTATCAGTAAAACATTTAATTTAACTTTTAATATTAACCCATGGCTTTCAGCAACTTCCTGGAAAATGGCATTAAAATACAGTATTTGGGGTGTGCTTTGAAGAATTCGAAAGTCACAGGACAACGTAAGGACTGTGGACCACTCCTCATGAGCTTCTCATCTGTAGAATTCCCCATAAAGGGTGTCTGTGCTCTTTCTCAGAACAGGGAAGGTTGGGTGTTCCCCGTTCACTTTGGGTCGTTGGCTCTTTACAGGGCTGTTTAATTAATGCTCTTTCAGGACCCCTCCTCAGACCTTTAGTTTCAAATGAAGTGTAACGGTGCAGTTATAAACCCAGCTCATCTCCATCCATCCAGACAGACAGACAGACAGACAGACAGATAGATAGACACTTTATTGTCCTCCAAGAGGTAATTTGTCTTCACAGTCTGTCCATGATTACACGTACAATGCAGTACACGTACATAAAGCCCAAAGTGACATCTCCACGTATAGTACCCATCATAGGTCCATTCAACAAGCATCCTTATGTACATACAACAGGTGAGACTTATATGTACATACATATATGCAGGTGAGACATACAGGTTATACAATTAACGTGGGAGTTTGTTCAGTGCTGATATGACCGTAGGGACATTTAGTTCTCAGGTGATTCACCTCTCTCTCTCTTTCTCTCTCTCTCTGTCTCTCACGCACACTCACACGCCTGATTTTCCCCCTCTGTGTTCTTAACCCTCATTCCTACAGTGAGTTATACAGGCACAATTTACCAGTTTCTAAACCTTCATGCTGTAAGTGGTTCTGGTTTAAGGTTTAATTGTTATAATCTCTCCCACACCTGAGGGGAGATCATCTAGCGCCTTCCGCCTGGTTGGGGTCAGCCTTTCGCACGTCAGGGAGCCAGCACGCCTCCCAATTGGCCAAAATGACGGCAGTGGGCCATCTGTTGATCAGAAGTGCAGAGGAGCTGGACTGTAGCCACTGGGGACCGTAAACCTGCAGGGTTGCTTTGTGTCTACAATCACTCCACAGTTGGAAAACGCATTAAGTATTGACAGGACTTCTGTAAATGGTCCGTGTAGCAAACGGCTGTATTAAAGCGCGGTACTTTCCTCTGGTACCACTTTAAGGTACTCATTGTTACCTTTTTAAGAGTTCAAAGAGTTCAGTCCAGAAGGCTGCATGGGGTTTTAAGTGTTTTACGTCCGTCAATTCTCCGTCCGTCAAAACTTTTTGCAATTTCTTACCCAACACAGAAAGTTGTTCAGTGGTTTATAATATGTGACAGTGGCAGAGTTTGCATGTACCACTTTTGTTGTTCATATTTGAGATATCCATTTAAACATTTAGATATGCCCTTTTAGCAATTGGGATTAAGTTTAAGGGTACTCTTGCTCAAGGGTACAGTGGCTGTGCCCCCAATGGGATTTGAACCTGCCTTCTTTAGATTTCGAGATAAGTTATTTCGCCGTTCTATCTGCTAAAGGGGTTTGTAGAGTATAGTGCTGAAGACATAACACCACTTTTAATTCCTCTGCTATGAAATATGCAATAATGAAATATTCTGGGATCTAGCCAGCAGTAGTACTGTACTTGTATTGCATCTCTGTAAATGTATGTAAACATGTCCTGTTTCCCCTATTATCTAATGTAATAAGCGATGGTAAAGGTGGTCATGGTGACGGGAGCTCTGTGAGTAAGCTCATTGGGGTTTGGTGTTCTCATGCTGTCCAGGGCTTGTGGATGTGTGGAGTACAGAGACCGGACAGGAGCCAGTTCACCACTACCAGCACCTGCAGAGGGTGCACGCCCTGGCCCTGGGGTCAGAGGGCGCTGCTGTGGCAACGGCCTCCGGGACAGGAGTGCGAGTGGACTGCCCTGTGGAGAAAGGCTACTGGAGGACACTGTGTCGGGTGGAGCTGCCGAAACCCGTGAGTCCGCCCTTCAGTTAAACAAAAAGAGCTAAGGAGCCTGGGCTGTCTCCACGGCTGCTAATTGGAATGTGGTTTGGAAGGTGTGATGGTCCTGTGGCAGTCTTCACTCTGAGGCCTGAGGTTAGCATGTGCTCCTGAAAAAATACGCACGTCGCTTTTGGGGTGCTGGGTTAGGTTAAGGTCATGAAAAAAGAATAGAACCCGCACACTCGTATGCGCCGAAAAACTCCAGTTTATTGACAACGTTTCGAGTACAAGGCCCTTCGTCAGGTCAAGCTCACTAGCATGTGCTTCGCAGTCCAAATAATCTTTTTGTCATTTTAGATTTAACAGACGTTTATTCTCATCTTTTTTGGTTCTAAGAGGCGACTCGGCTCACTTGCTTGCTAGCATTAGCAAAGCAAGTCTAATTCAATAGTAAATTGGCTAATACTTCACGGCTTGGGGACCTGTGACTGGGTTTGCGGTATGAGCGTACAGCATGTATGCATGTGTGCAGACACAAAGTACTACGTCTGTCTCTCCCATTATTTCATTCGAGCTCAGCCCAGTTAATGGCAGTTGTGTCAATCACAAATTAGCCTATCAGAATCGGGGCTTCTCTGCCGTGAGGGCAAGACACTTACTGACTGAAGATCCCACCCTTAGCTCTAGATACTACATTATGATTGGCTGCAGGATTTATCACTCAGGAATAATAACCTAATACAGGTAAGGATGGATGCAGGCTGACACCAATCAGCATGTCTGACGTGCTCAGCAGGTGGTCAGAGAAATGAGGGATTTTTATACCATTTCTTATCTGTTCCCACACAATAATGGTGTTTGAGCTCGAGAGTGTCTTGAGCTTTACTTTCATTTATAATTGACCCCTCTTTTATCTAACAAAAGTTTGAAATTCATTTAAACATTTTTTGTAAAATAAATCAATAGGTGCCTCAACATAAATAAAAAACTCAATAAGTGTCTGAACTTGTAGCCCTGTGATTAATTGGTTGTAGCAAGCATTGTATTGTATTTTTTGTAATGAGGTTTTCACGTTATGACGGTGTCTAAATGCTTGGCATGCCCAACCAGCGTTTTTCCCTGGAACCACCCCAGGTGAAATCCTTAATCATTAATACTGTGCGCACTGAACAAAGTCTTCCTGTGTTCCTGTTCAATGTGTGTATCTGAAGTAGGAGCAGTGTGTGAAATTAACACCAGCCACCAGCCAAATGCTGGATTTTTACTCTAGCAGCCACTTTGTCCGGTAACCAGCCAGGTTGTGTTATATTGTAAAAGGTAATGTGGATGGTAAAATGTTGAAAATGACTGGTGATTGTTAGAATCCGCAAGCCAGTCTGGCCAGTGGGTGAAAAAGTAAATTTCATACCCGGAATAGTATCTGGAGTAAGCTGTTGCAGGTTCTTACATGACCTAATGTTATCATTATTCCCACGTTCTCCTGTCCCTTTGTGTTTTAACCCGTTCGGGACGGACCTGGCCCGTGTGGACCCTGCTCATTTAGCCTTGTTCCCTTCCCACCCGGGACAGGTGGAGTCCCTGCTGCTGATCCCGGAGAGGCGGGGTGCCCCCCTGGCGGCTGCGTCCGCCGGGGAGACGGTGTACCTGCTGAGGCCGGATCACGACCCCAGCGTCCTGCACTCCGTCTACGGTCACCCCGTCACCTGCCTGGACGCCGGCCCCACGCAGGCAGCCCTCGGGGTCAAGAGCAGCGGCTGGGCCATGCACGACGGCGGCAACAAGGTGAGCCCCAAGGGGGCCACTCGGCACGCACCCGGGGCCCCTGGAGAGCGAGGGCCACCTGGAGATTGGGTGGGGCGTTCCAAATAAGCAGCCTCTCAAGACTCCTCCACTTACATCGCATGCAGCACGCGATACGTCATTCCCCAGCAGGCCGCTGTTTGTTTCTAATACCGTCTCTAGGTGTCAGAGGGACTCCTCTTTTAATTGCCGCCGAAAGCTTTATTTAGGCAACAGGAGATTTGGGCTCTCCAAAAGACTAGACTCGCCGTGTGTCCACAATTGGCGTCAAGTTTAATCAACAAATAAATTAAGTTTAAACATCTAATTCGGTAGATTAATTCAACCGTCATTATGATGAAGAACTGTACAAATCATGACTACAAATTTTTAATCTGGGGGGGGGGGGGGTGCCAGCATTTGGTCACATGGTGTCCATGGTGTTTTTTCCAACAAAAAAAAAGACCATCCTAGAATGTGATGATGCATTTAAAAAAAAAAAAAATCACTGCTGCGTTGTTTTGCCAACAAAGGGATAATTATTTTCACTGGTTTAAGAGGTCGAAGCTTCACTCTTTGTGTTCTTCGCTTTTGCCTCTCAAGTTGGACAGAGGCACTGGTGCTTGGGTAATTGGATGAGTGGTAGAAGCAGAGCTCCAGATGGCTGCTCGAAGCATGAGACAATACCTTGGCACAGTTCTCCC
The DNA here is from genome assembly GCA_029718625.1 of Synaphobranchus kaupii. Lineage (NCBI taxonomy): Eukaryota > Metazoa > Chordata > Actinopteri > Anguilliformes > Synaphobranchidae > Synaphobranchus > Synaphobranchus kaupii. The sequence continues at coordinate 24,991,358 of CM056376.1, read as the reverse complement.
AGTGACATCACATCAATTAGGCCCTTTCTCATTACCGCTGCTCATGTTGTAGTATCATTGCACCACATGGTAATGAGAAAGTTTCGGGAGCGCGAGGCACTTTTCCGCCTCGACGCTCACCCATTCCTTAAAAGGAAAAGCGAAGTGCTCGAAAGTAGTTTTGGACGCGCCCGCCAGAGGTTCCATTGGCTTTGACGGATTTATACCTTGTGGCGTGACAGACGTGTGCATTTTCATTTCCTAGGAGCTTTTATGCTCTTTGTTTGATCTGTGGATAAAAGGTTCTTACTCTACAGGTAATGCAGTTATGGGAGTTAGAGGCACTGTTTCATATTGCACAGTATGCAGCTGATTTACCGGTGTCACGTACATCCTCATGATAGATTTAAGTAGTCTGTTTATAGGGTCAGCAATATTTTAATGCATGGATTGTGGAGAGTCATCATAACAAGGAATTCATTCATCTTATTGATCAGCCAAGGATGCCCAGTGATGCTGGATCAGTAGTTTACCATGAGGAAACATCAGTATGCAGCATATTGTCAAACCACATTTTTTGCCACTGCACTGGGTCCTTTGCCTTCCTATTATATAAGTATATTTCAATGTTTTTGCCAAAACAGCGTGTTCATTCTTTGTCGATAAATTTACCATACCTACCATCACGTTTAATTCAGTGATCTTTAGTAATGTGTCTAAAGGCCATTAAATTAACTGATTAGTTTTGGGCTACTGCTGACACATTAAGAAGGGCAATTTAGTCTATTTCAAACACTAGTCTAAGGGAGAAGTTGCTGTAGTTCCTTCAGGTTTTAAAAAGTTGACCCTAGGTGTTATTATGCTGGGCTAAAGCTCTGAAACATAGATATAGAACCATAGATGTGACACATTGTGTAATGTAATAGTAATTTGGAATTCTGAAATGGAACAATTTCGCAGCCATCTTACCTGGGTACAGCTATAATAGGAACCTATGGCAAATGTTTCATGTACTTTCTAACCCACTGTGATGTCATAATCGGGTCTCAGAAGCCAGATAGCTGATGATTGGCTCATAGATATTGTGACAAACTCCGAGGCGGTTAGAGTTGTCACGCAACTGAAAACAATAATCGCAATGTCCACACTGCGGCAATTCAATTTAAATCGCAAGTTTATTGCTGTTTGCGGGGAAAGAGAGGTAGGGGTTAGCGGGAGCGTCAGCCAGTCCGTGATCCGGGAGAATAGTCGGGGTACGAGGCCGGGGGTCGGTACACAAAGACGGGTTCTCACACGGTCCAGGGCTGATGTCGGCGGAGGGTTGTCGGACAGGCGGGGGTCGGTAACGGGGCGGGTTCTCAGACGTTCCAGGGCTCGGGCACACAGCAGACTTCTCCTGACAAAAACAGATCAAACACAGCACTTTTAGATCTCTCTCTCTCTCCAATACTCCAACACACCAAACTCACTCTCTCACACTCTCTCTCTCTACTCCACCTTGGTTTCACCTAAGCTACTCCATCTTCCGGTTGTTTGTCAGTCCTTTTTCTAGGGCTCAGATTAGCCCGGTGATTCGCTACAGCTGACCAGCCCGGCGTTTTCTCCAGGTGCCGTGTATTTCCTGGTTGAGGTGGTGACGTCATCGGAACTCCTAATATGGGCATGTCGTCCTTCCACTTCAGCCTAACATACCTTCCATCTATCACCTCTCCGTGGTTTCGTCCCCGCCGGTTGCCACAATATAAAACCATGGTTACTGGCCACCATCTTACCTGGGTATGGTCTCAAAAATTGTGCCACTAACTATGACATATGTCACATCTATGGTTCTATATCTATGCTCTGAAACCCGCGAGTCATGTTCTTTGGAAATACCTCATTTTATTTTTGGACATGTTCCTCAAACCCTACTGCTGAGCCTAAAATTAAGCCTACATAGTTTTGTCTGAGCTTGAAAGACTGATTGTGATTGAAATGAGGTACATACAATCTGGTCATATTCATGGCTTATTGATAGCAATTATGTGAAACATAAACACAAACCGTATTTATGAATTGGAACTTGCAGGAATTGACAATAATCAGAATTCCTGCAGATTGTTGTCAATTTTAACGGAAAATTTCATGTGATTGTATGTTATGGACCGTAACAGTAACATGTCGTGTTGTAAACTCTCACAGATCTGCAGAAGTGTTCATAATTCATAATAGGTCATAGTTAATGCTAATAGTTCATAATTTTTACCAGCATCTAAAAAGTTCAAGAATTTCAGATATATATTTCACCCAGGTCTGATAATCACATACAGACTGACCTGAGGTGATGGTTCATTCCACTGATCAGCAGGAGGTGCTGAAGCTCCCTTTTTATGTTGATTTGAGATCAACAGATGGATCCTTTAATCACATTTCTTGACCAAGCAACACCATGAAATAGAATGCATCTGCACATTCCATGGGTAACATTTTCCTGAATCTTAATTTGCAACTTGCTTTGTGTCCCTAACAACAGATTTAATTGTGCCGGAGCATATTGCCAATTCATGATTAACACATTTTTCCAAACCTAATTAATGCTTGGAAGAAAGAAAGAAAAAAAGAAAAGAAAAAACCTTGAATCAGCTTTACTGTATTTTCATGTCTGTCAGTTCGGTCGCATTTTTGACAACATTTTCTAGTCGAGGAGGAGGGGGGGGTGGGGGGCGCAAATTGACAGCAGAAGCACCAGGGAGACAGCAGCACGGCAGAACGTGTTTTTGCAGTGCTTAATGAGAAGACATATGCCTGATTAAAACGTGTTAAAGCAATAAAAGCCATATCCAGGATGTTTGTCTTTGTCTCTGGGAGGAGTGAGTCAGTCATTCTTGTTTAAGGCATTTTTATGTACTCACCAACTTACTCAAAACTTTTTTCCGGAACACATTGTGCAGCTCAAGGCTTTACCCAGGCTGTTAACCCGGGATTCAATCCCACGCCCATCTGGTTGCTGTTTGAGTTCTCCAGCTGGTGCTGGTGCTGGGTTTTAGTTCATTTTGGCTGAATGCTAAGGAGCGTGGAGGTTAGCACACAGGCCTCTGGAAGACTCATGAGGCCAGAGGCAGTCTGAGGGGGGCCAGCCTGTTCCCCTGGCCTTAATTACAGCTCCTCTCCCCACCGGGATGCCCCGGGGCCTGGGGCGAACGGTCTGTGGGAATGGCTCCAGCCGTGGGACTTAGCAGCCCCGCGCGGGCCTAGTCTCTTAAGCCCAGCCACAGGATCACAGCCTGGTGCCGAAAATACCACGCAGGGCACAGAACCGGGCTCTTCAGCTGGTGGCCCCGGGGCCAAATTCAGCCTGTCTGTCATAGAGGCTCTCTTGGCCCTTTGATCATTGAGTTGAAGGAACAAATAGAAAGCCAGCATTTAGATGCTTCATAAATTGTTTGCAGGTCTGCATCTGTACATGGAGAGCCTTGCTCACACTAGTGACAGGATAGTAACACTGCTGTTGTACCCTTGAGCAAGGTACTTAACCTGAATTGCTTCAGTATATATCCAGCTGTATAATATATGTATTAAAAAAGCTAAAAAGTTGTGTAAGTCGCTCTGGATAAGAGCGTCTGCTAAATGCCTGTAATGTAATGTAATAATACTGTAAGTAATAGCTATGAATATTTTAATAAGGCGTCTACTTGGTTTACATGCATGTACAATGCATCGCATTCATACATTGTGATAACTGTGGTGCATGGAAAATGTGATGCCTGTATATGCACCATAGTTAAACATAATCTGGCCTCCAAGAATAAGTAGTTGAATATCCCTGATATAAAATGTTCAGTAGATTATTTATTACGATTATTTACAGATTTATTCTTTTTTTTTTTGGTAGTTGCATATCATCCATGTATGTCGCAGGATATTTTCTGAAGCTATCCAGGGTTAGGTACCTTTTTTAATGGCATGAATATCCTTCCCTGTGGTGGATTTGAATCCACAACCTCTCAGCTACAGGCCCAGGTTACAAACTGCCACCTCATTCCTTTCTGTGCTGTTAAGTGTGGTGACACTCAGAGTCTATCTGTGATATAGCAGCCTGCCTCAGTGGCTGTGATTTAGGCAGCTGTTTGTCGTCTCGGATGTTATCCTCTCACTGTTTGTCCTTGTAACTCTCGGCTGGAACATAAGAGTACAAAAGATCGGGAGCATTCTGGAGTGGCACAAAAGCCATTAAAGCTTCATCTTTACAACACCAGACAAGCGTGGACAGGGGACGCCGGGGGAAAACAAAAAGCACAAAGTAACGCTGCTTTGTGTCCGCCAGATCGCCAGCTGTAAGAGTACGCGTAAAGCAAATTGAAGGTTTTTAGCCAAAAGCGTAGTAGCCTATCTGGCATTAAAGGGCGGAAATGCTAATGTCCGTCCTTGAAAACGGCGCCACGTCAACTTAAGTGCCCTTTCTTACGGCAGCCTCTATTAGGCGCCTCGTCTGGAGGGCATGCTAATCTCCCTCTTCCCAAATTATAATGATTCAACAGAAAATGAGAGACATTTTTTTTTCTGACCGGGTACCGTGGCTCCAGTCTTGTTCGAGAGCTCGGGCGGAGAGCCGGCTAGCTCGAGGGCAGCACAAAATTACGCCTGTCTGGCCCTGGACATGCGAGACAGAGAACAGCTGGCAGATTCTTAGCGCTCACATCATGCTAAACGCTACCTCCTCCGACCTTTTCTCTTTGTTCCTTCCTTTATTTTGTGTATCTGTTATTTCTATTTTTCATCTTCATTGTATTGCTCACATTGCCTATAGTTCACATTGGGGCCTTTTGCAGTGCAGCTGAATAGCAAAGTCTTGCATCGATATTTCACCAGAAAGCCTTTCCCCAAAAAAGTTTGTATCATAACCCTGAATATATCACTGCAAGTAGTTATGTATAATGCATAATATATATATATACTAAATAATGTTATCGCAATGGACAAAATCTTTGATGTACCCAAAATTCTTTCATGTTTTCATTGTTTCTAATATAAGATCATTGACATCAATGGATATGTTGGATCAAACAGGATCTATCTACATATTAATGTGGCCTCATGTTCTGTTAAAGACCCTGCTGGCAGAGACCCACCTGCGATATCTTATATGATTTACAAAGCAGCCCCTTCTAATCAACAGTAAAGAGATTAATTTGGTAGACGGCAGAAGGAGGAGGGGTGCAGAGTGTTTTCGGGCCGTCTGAAGGCTCAGATGGGTAATGTGTTAGCGATTCTCAGCAGGCTTTTAGCTCTGCGCTCGTCTGTGGGGATCTGTAGCCGCATACATTATTCAACAGTTCTGGGGCCTTGGAACCCGAGCCTCTCCCCGTATCTGGTGTAGACTCAGATATCGAAGGAGCCCGTCGACCGTGAGGCGAGGCTTTCGACATAACCGCCGAGATTCTGTTGTTTGGGTCGAGAGATAGGCGATCGGCCAATCTCAAGTCAATCAAACAGTCAGTCAGTCAGTCGATCAGTCAGTCAGTCGATCAGTCTTTTTTTTTTTTTTTGCCATTTACAAACACATCATCACACGGTGATTACACTGACATTTTCCAGAGGAAATCAAAATTCAAATGAGCCACAAAAAAAAAAACATCAAAAAAAAAAAACTGTAAAATTATTCCCTGACTGCTTAAAATGCAGTAAAACTCCTGGGAAAAGGTGAATGTAGCTCAATAAAAATCATCCAGTGCTCTTAGCCCAGCTGTATACACTGAAGGCGATGAATCAGCAGTCTATAAGTATCTGATGGGATTCATACATATCGTATAAATATCATAAAAGTCCTACAGACTCTTGAGGTTTAAGATGCTACCAGATGGACAAAAAGCAGAGAAAAAGCTCACACTTGCATTTTCTGACAGTATTCACTGTTTTCTTTCCCCCTTTCTTCCCCTTCTCCCTGCACAGATTCAGGTGTACAGCTTAGAGACGGGCCAACTACAAGTTACCGTGGGGAACTCGGCGGGAGACTTCACCTGTGTCAATTTGAGGGACAGCCCCGCCCACTTGCTGGTGTGTGGAAACAAAGACAGGAGGTACAGGACCCCGATCGCACCCGAGTCTCACCAGAGCGTTAGCCCCAGAGAGAGAGAGATGCACAGGGCACGCTCGTACCCCGAGTCTCACCAGAGCGTTAGCCCCAGAGAGAGAGAGATGCACAGGGCACGCTCGTACCCCGAGTCTCACCAGAGCGTTAGCCCCAGAGAGAGAGAGATGCACAGGGCACGCTCGTACCCCGAGTCTCACCAGAGCGTTAGCCCCAGAGAGAGAGAGATGCACAGGGCACGCTCGTACCCCGAGTCTCACCAGAGCGTTAGCCCCAGAGAGACAGAGATGCACAGGACCCCGATCGCACCCGAGTCTCACCAGAGCGTTAGCCCCAGAGAGAGAGAGATGCACAGGGCACGCTCGTACCCCGAGTCTCACCAGAGTGTTAGCCCCAGAGAGAGAGAGATGCACAGGGCACGCTCGTACCCCGAGTCTCACCAGAGTGTTAGCCCCAGAGAGAGAGAGATGCACAGGGCACGCTCGTAAGTTAGCCCCAGAGAGAGAGAGAGAGAGAGAGAGAGAGAGATGCACAGGGCACGCTCGTAAGTTAGCCCCAGAGAGAGAGAGAGAGAGAGAGATGCACAGGGCACGCTCGTAAGTTAGCCCCAGAGAGAGAGAGAGAGAGATGCACAGGGCACGCTCGTAAGTTAGCCCCAGAGAGAGAGAGAGAGAGATGCACAGGGCACGCTCGTAAGTTAGCCCCAGAGAGAGAGAGAGAGAGAGATGCACAGGGCACGCTCGTAAGTTAGCCCCAGAGAGAGAGACAAATGCAGGCCGAGGAAAGTGAGCTTGTTTGTCTGAAGGGTGAAGTTACGCACCCTTACAGCCCAGCAGCGAGAGTCCCAAACGCACGCTCGTACCCCTTTTCCGTTAAAGCACTCACCCACCTCCCTTTCAGCCGACACAAAGCTGGGGGTGCCACACAGCTCCTCTTGGGGAGAGCAGGTGTACACATGCATGCACACACACACACTCACATACTCATTCACGCACACTCACAGACGCATATACACACGCACACACACGCACTCACACACATCCACACACTCGCACACTCATTCACGCATGCACACGTAAGCATGCACACTCACAAGCGCACACTCACACACACGCACACACACACGCACGCAGGCACGCTCACAAGCACACACACGCATGCATACACACATACACAGTCACACACAAAGGAAAAAAATTATTCCTGGCACATTGTGTTCCTTGTTCAGGGACAGTGAACAGCACTCTCGCCTCAATGCCACGTTTTATTTCATTTTATTTATTCAGTCATTTCCAAATTTATTAACACAGTTCTCCCGTCCATTACCTGCGGGCATGTCTGAGGAGACAAAGGAATCTCTGGCTAGCCGGAATCTTCAGTAGCGCTGGCCGGTCGCCTCGGCGACGCTCCTGCCAACGCCCCGCACATCTGCAGCCGCGGGCGCGGGAAAAAGAAAAAGGAGCTCATCTGCGCTAGCGGCTAACGGCGGGACGCGTATTTGGCAGGAAGAGGCTTTTGGCAGCGCCCGTGTAAAACACAGCCCTGCTGTGACTTCCTGAATTCATCAGGCACTGAAATAGACAGCCAAAGCAAGGGGGGGGGGGGGGGGGTACCCTGTGTCTGTGGGCAGCAGTGCCTCTTTTTAAAAAAAAAAAAAGCCCCCACCTTCTCTGGCGGCGACAGACAAAGCAGGAGGCTCTCACCTTCATCCATTTCACTGATTGGGTAGTTATGCGCGCAGCGGTGGGGGCCGTCTGGCCACCCGAAAGCACTCTCCAGCCAGTCCTGGGGTGGGGGGTGGGTCTGTCTGGCCTCAGATTAGGGTGGCCAAAGGCCAGGGCCCCTAATGCACCCCTTCCTGTCCTCCCAATCAGCAGGGCTGACTGTGCCGATAAGGGCCGGCCGTAGGGCATCCGGCCGGAATCCCAGCGGGCCAAGCGCCGCCGCCATCGCAGACAAAAGGAACGAGGCGGCCGCGTGCCCACCGTCAATGCCGCGCGGTTACCGCCAAAGCCGCGCGCTTGCCTCACCAGTTAAAAAGGCATGGTTCTGTACGGGAAATAAACAAAGCAGACAGGCAGGACGGTGTCGGTTGGAAGCACAAAACATCAGCCCTTGTAACGGTCGCTGAGGTGGGAGGTCCAGTCACTTTGTGAGCTTGGCTCTGTCTCAACCTTCCCTGGGGTTAATTTTTAGCCATCCTCTCTAGAAAACTTAAAAATTATTTCAGCTTCCGAGGAGATACACTACTGTTCAAAAGTTTTGAATCACTTCACTAAGGAATTTTTATGTTTTTGAAAGAAATCAATACTTTTATTCACCAAGGTGGCATTAAATTGATCAAAAAGTACAGTCACGGCATTAATAATGTTACAAATTAATATTACTATTTGAAATAACTGATTTTTAATTCAATCTTTACATATGATTTCAAAACCCCATTTTCAGCAGCCATTACTCCAGTGTACTAACAACACACTGTTACCACATGTTTAAGTAATCATGCTAATGTGCTAATTTGGTACTAGAGAAACCATTCCCATTATATTAAGTGCGGCTGAAAACAATTGGGCCCATTTAATGAAGCTATAAAATGATAGATAAAAAGTGATATTAGTGCTCTAGAACCGGTGTAGAATAGTCATTATTAATATCTCTCATAATGTGAAATGTCCATCTGAGAAAATGAGATTGTGTTATGGGTAAATCAGACCTTTGGAAGAATGAGATATCCCATGACTCAGATAGGGCGCTTGCTGTAGAAGACTCATTACTTTGATTAATGGAAAGTGGGTCGGACACTGGCACCTCTCTGCCATCAGAGTTCGCTCCAACATTAGATTTATGATATCCACGCGCGGTGCCAATAACTTTTTAATCCCGCTTCGCCCCGCATGTCAGTTCGGAATAATGTCCCTGGGCAGCCAGGATCAACCCATACCTCATGCCTGTAATGCCCGTTTGGCTGCCCAACTTTGGACTTGGGTAGTTTGTTCGAACGGAAATTAAATCTTATTACGGCAAATGGGATTAGGTTTTCGGTAATGAACTTTGGAAAGCTTTTGCTCGGAGTCATCTCCTGGATGCATTGTTTTTCTTAATAAAAATTCATGACAACAGATGGTACAGAATTCCCATTGAGCACTTGTGGCTTGTTTAGCTGGCGTCGGCATTCCAGCTCTCAACTTAACGCGACGGTGGTTGATCAGAGCACCACATATACAGTACGCAGGTGCAGTTTCCTGCGAAGACACAAACACACGCACACGCACACACATACAAATGCACACACACACACACACACACACACACACACACACACACACACACACACACACACACTTTTAACGTGTTTGGTTTTTAAAAGGAGACGAGCGTATGTGGCGTAGCCCCCGTTTTCCCTGTCCGACGTTTTTTTCTCTGCGTTTGGTTTCCAGGGTGCGCGTCTTCGACCTGCGGAGCGGCGGCTCACCCGCGGCCTCGCTGTACGCCCACCATCTGGGAGTGACCGCCGTCCAGGTGGACGATTGGAAGGTCGTGAGCGGGGGCGGGGAGGGCTTGGTTTGTGTGTGGGAGATGAGGACGGGCGCCAAGCTGTGGGAGATTCACAACAGGTGAGGATCCGCCGGCCCCCGAAACGCCCCTGCGTTCGCGCGTTTGCCGAGCGGAGAAGAAACTTCGGCCCGTTCGGCGGCCATGTTGAGCGTCCAGCAGATGGTCTCAGACCTCGCAAATCCGGCTGTCCAGCTTCAGAGGCCGGAGTTATTGGAGTGACGTCCTTTTCGGGACTTTTATGAAGCTTGTATATTCCGAGTTTTCCGAGTTTAACCAGACAGGCCGTTATGTAGTGCTAAAACGTCGGCGGCGCTCTCTGGTTGTCCTCTAGCTTTGGCGGTCTGCCCGCCAGGCGCCGTGGCGGGGGGGCGGTGGGGGGCAGTTCTCCGCCGCTGTCCCGTCGTCATTTTTTACTTTGCGCCCCTGTTTGCAGGCACCCCGTTCGGCATGTGCGATTCCGCCCCAGCACCCTGGTGACGGCCAACATCCCCGACGAGAAGTCCCCTCGTGGGGCCTGCATCACCGACGATGACCTCACCGCCCACCGCAGGTGACCCACACACCCCCCCTCCCTTTCCCCATCTTCCCCCAGCAAACCCCCCCTTCCCTCCCCTCCCTCTTTCCCTCTTCCTCCATCTTTCTCTCCCTCTTTCCCTCCTTTCTCACCCCTGCTGCTATGTCGAGTGCTAATGTCGCTACTTCATGCCTCATAGCTGCAGCCTCATCTCGTCTCTGCTCTGCCTCCACTTCACAATGCTGCTCTCTGGATAGCACAGCACTGACATGTCCTGATTCATACAGGGCCTCTGCTCTCTGTACAGCACAGCACTGACATGTCCTGATTCATACAGGGCCTCTGCTCTCTCTACAGCACAGCACTGACATGTCCTGATTCATACAGGGCCTCTGCTCTCTGTACAGCACAGCACTGACATGTCCTGATTCATACAGGGCCTCTGCTCTCTGTACAGCACAGCACTGACATGTCCTGATTCATACAGGGCCTCTGCTCTCTGTACAGCACAGCACTGACATGTCCTGATTCATACAGGGCCTCTGCTCTCTGTACAGCACAGCACTGACATGTCCTGATTCATACAGGGCCTCTGCTCTCTGTACAGCACAGCACTGACATGTCCTGATTCATACAGGGCCTCTGCTCTCTGTACAGCACAGCACTGACATGTCCTGATTCATACAGGGCCTCTGCTCTCTGTACAGCACAGCACTGACATGTCCTGATTCATACAGGGCCTCTGCTGTCTGTACAGCACAGCACTGACATGTCCTGATTCATACAGGGCCTCTGCTCTCTGTACAGCACAGCACTGACATGTCCTGATTCATTCCAGGGCCTCATTCCCAACACTGTGGCTAATTCTTAATCTGGTTGCGTGCACAGAGTCTTCCTGTGTCTGCCATGGCTTCCTCTGCCATCAAATCGGTCACCGTTCCCATAGTATTCTGGACTGACGAGGAGAGGAATGCGTGTAAAGAACAAGTCTCACGCAAACCTCAGAGACACAGTAGAATTTGAGCAGTGCCTTGTTTGAATTTTTACTGTTATTTATTTCCCCACAAAAACTCCCCACTGGGTGTTGAAACCCTGGGCTTCTGTAAGCGTTCTGTAAGACGTGTACTAGTCTTCAGCGTCAAGCGGATTCAGCTAGCTAGCGTCTGTTTTTCCTTCTCCGTTACAGACACAGGGGAGTGATCTGCCTTTACGACTTCTCCGTGGACACATCCACTCCCAAAAACGTCCTGCCCATCTGCCGCTCCAGCTACGTGGAATCTTCCGGCTACAGCTACAACATCGGCCTGGCGATGCCGTACGACGCTATCGCAGGAAGGCAGGCGTCCTTATGACTCACTGCGGCCGCCCGCTGACAGAGCACCGACAGACTGCACAACCGTACCGCTGATAACGGAGGCCTTCTCTATTTCAAAACTTTCCTCACGAAGATCTTCTAAAAGAAGATTAACAGCCATGGCCATGAACAGCGTGGAGACCTGTAGCAGTGGAACTCGTTTTTTTCTTTTTAAGGGTAACTGCCCCGACTGAATCATTTCCAAACCCTGCGCCCCACCTTTCTGAATTCAGTGGTAGCGCCTGCAGGTTAAATGTTTTCATTAAAAGTGAAATTATGGTAATAATATGGTCACTGTTTTTTTCAGGATAAAGTCATGGAGCAGGATATGCATGGGGCAGTGATTATCTAGGGGACCCCGATTCTCAGTCCGGCTCTACTTTAGGCCTGCCACTGTGTAAAATAAACAAAACAAAATGACAAAATAAAGCAACATTATTTTTTCCCATCGCTTATAGAACTGTAACGCTTATAGAACTGTAACACTATGGCACTTCCGGTAATGACTGTAATAAATAACAAGCATTGTACATAATACAGAAAGTAGTGCTGTATATTATCAGTCCAAGTTGAGCACAAAGCACATTGTGGCTGGACTGAAGTGTTTTGTATAAATGATTGTAATCAGTCTCATCTTGTGTGATTACTGGGATATATGTGCAATGTGTAATATGGAATAGGAGGCATAAATCTAACACTAGAAACAAAACTCAATACAAAATAACAATGTCACGTATGGTTTTTTCAGTTTTTTATTTATTACAAATATATTAATCATTCAGTGCAAAGGCCTAAACAAGCCTGTATACAAGGCACTATTTTATGTAGTCATTTATTTTAAATGTAATGACATAGAATAACAGGTCTTTCAGGAATCACAAAAAAGGATGTGCACTGGAGAGTGATTCGATTTGGGTTCTGTGGAAAAGAGGTGCGTCTGAGTGGGTGGAAAGATGGAGTGCTGAAAGAATTACGACACAAATACCACTGCAGTTGCAGGACACCCGTTTGGCCACTAGGGGTCAGCAGAGCTACAATGTGAAGGGGTAAGAAAAGAATGAGCAGACCATCTGAGAGAGGGATACGGAGGCATGCTGTGGAAGATGTGCACGCGAGACATGTCCCTTTGTCCCTGAGCTGTGCTAGCGGTCACGTGCCATCACCGCGAGCAACAACATTCACGTCCCCGCTAACAAATACCCCTCCCTGATCCCTCGAAATGGGAGTCACGCCAGGACCCAGCCAGCTGCCTGCAAAATAGGCAATTTCGCCGGAGGGCTCACAAAGCCATGATCACAAAACACGTCCTGTTTTGTTCTTTCCTCGTCTTTCAAAAGCGTGGGCTGGGCGCGACCCGAAACGTGGCAGGTTCCTGAGTGCCTCTCAGACGAGCGATCTTCGGACCTGTGCAATTTGAAACCGTGCGACCTGCACAGAAAGGAAGTCACTTCTCACTGCCGCTAACGTCAGTGATAAAACAGGCAAGGACATCCTTATCTCTGTTGTAATAATCTAGAAGAAATCTGTATAGGGGCAGAACAGGAAGTTGTACTGGGATGGAACAGGAAGTTGTATTGGGGCGGAACAGGAAGTTGTATTTTGGGCGGAACAGGAAGTTGTACGGGGGCGGAACAGGAAGTTGTATTGGGGCGGAACAGGAAGTTGTATTTGGGGCGGAACAGGAAGTTGTATTGGGGCAGAACAGGAAGTTGTGATGCCTCCATTACTTTCCCAGCCCAGCTGACCGAAGAGAAGGTCAAGGACATCCTTATCTCTGTTGTAATAATCTAGAAGAAATCTGTATAGGGGCAGAACAGGAAGTTGTACTGGGATGGAACAGGAAGTTGTATTGGGGCGGAACAGGAAGTTGAATTTTGGGCGGAACAGGAAGTTGTATTGGGGCGGAACAGGAAGTTGTATTTGGGGCGGAACAGGAAGTTGTATTGGGGCAGAACAGGAAGTTGTGATGCCTCCATTACTTTCCCAGCCCAGCTGACCGAAGAGACGGTCCAGCAGTCACATCTAGAGAAAAATCGTTTGCACACCTGAAGTAACACCTTGTCACAGGTGCAGAGGAGAAACATAACCTGAAGTAGAATGACTGATGCGATGAAATGATTAGCGATTACAGTGCAGCGTTTCAGTTACGTAGACATTTATCAAGCCCGAAGGATTACCTGAAACGTTGTACTGTAATAGATGTTCATTTAGAAGCATCACAAACATTTGCAGAATGTAGAAGTTTCTAAATCGTAAATCAAGGGCCAATAGTCACCAGGAAAGCCCCGACCCACCCCTCCCCTCCCAAACGTGTGGAGTTGTGCTCTCCTTGATCTTGTCACTCTGTGTTTTAGCATGAGGGGACAGGCATAGCCCTCCCCAAAAATCCAGTCGGCCCGATCGCCCCTCCTCCAAGCCCCTTAGCAATGACATGCATCAGGACCCGGTCCAAAACAAACTGCCGTGGGACAATGGTGGCGATCCAGAGATGTAGGCCATGTGAACTCCCCCCGGCGGTCCGTATAGGGACCCCGTGCCCCCCTGGAGGATTTTAAGCGGGTTTCTCTTGTATTTCGTGATTCCCGGAGGGAGGCTAAATTTAGACGGCGGTCCTGTGAAGCCAGTCGCACGCTGGATCATACGGACTGTTTACGGTTTTTAGGGGTTTTATTTTTCTTTGTGGGTTGTTTGTTTTTAATGAACCAACTTGTCCGATCCGACGCACTCTGCGGCCTGTTGTGTGTGTCTGTGCACACTTCACGTGTGCGTTCCAACGCAAGGTTCTCGCTTGATTTAAATGTCATATTTGCTTATGGGTGCACTGTGAAATTCAACAGTCTACTGTCTTTGAAGGAGGCATGTTTGAATGTTATTCTATGACTTATAAAATCCGCAAGGTCATGTAGAGAAACCAAAACAACGCTATTCTACATACGTTAGGTCAAAACAGACGTCTGCAAACACATTCTTTTTTGGCAAGGTTTTGCAAATGTAATTAGTGTGCTGCCATCATTATTGCATTATTATTATTATTATTATTATTATTATCATTATTGCATAACTGAAGAAGGAGTTATGTCGCATTCGGCCCCAGCCAAACAAACACATGCACGTTTTCATGTACGATAAGCTGGTCATGAAGAAAAGTCAGTTGACACGCATTATATTTAGTTCCTAGAATTTGGTTGAAGCTAAATTTTGTATTGATTATACATGCATAATGACCACTATTTATGTGCCTTAGGTCACCCTGGTTAAGGTTAATTCAGGAAAGGCTATAAAGTGCTAGTATATTTGAACAGTCTAAAATGCCACCACCAACAGTCCTTGTCCAAGTACGACAGGAAGATGGAGAAAAGTCGAAAGGGTAATTCCAGGGGGAAATGGCTCCTTTTCAATCTTGACCTCTCAGATCTTTGATATTTGACACCCATTTAAATAACCTTGCATTGGATATTAATGTAACCTTGCATTCATATACTTTTGAGAAAAAAAACAAAATTAGGGACAAAGTGTCCAAGAAATGTCTCAGTATCATTGACTTAATTATTTGCATTAATTAATTAAGAATTAAAATTCATAATCTATCTCAAAACTACTTTTTAAATGTGGCTAAATGTTTCATATGTGGTTTGTGGTGCCAGGAAGGGAGTTGGGGTGCTGTCCACCAAGGGGGCAGCACTGGCCCTAATCACAGGTATGGAAGCAGGTGTAATTGATTGTAATCAATTCAGCTGCTACCTATTACTTCATAACTGGGCTTGATAAAAGGGCCTTGTTCCAAGGCCTGACAAAGTGGCGTGTGGATGCTTTCCTTTGGTTTCTTCTCTTATGTTTTTTTTGTGGAGTTTTGGTTGCCCGATTGGCCTTTTTGTTGATTTAAAAGGATTTCTACTTTATATGTTTATCCAATTAAAAGGCAGCAAGGCCATTATCCCTTTGTGTTTTTTCTGTCTGTTCACCACGTGATGCAGCGGTCCTCCCCAGCCCTGTATCACATTCTATACTGTACAAAGTATACACAAGCTAATTGTGAGTGGGATCTCTTCTACAGTACTATTACAAGGGGAGATTGACAGCTCTGTAAACTATGCTTGATTGAAAAGGAGCCATTTTCCATAAATTTAGGTGAATTACCCTAAAAGAGTCTTGTGTCTTTGTCTTGCTGAATGCGCCATTGCTTCCCAGCCGTTTTGTAAGCAGTTTTTTAACCTCACTTGCGGCAGTTCAGGTTGGCGGGATTCAAAAAGCGAATGTGCATCCTCATCTCGATCTCAAAGCCTTTCAGAATCTGCAAGGATACAAAGAGAGAGCCGGTCATGCTGTGTGTCTGGTTTGAATCTTCAGTGAGCAGAATATGCCTGAAATATCACATTTAACTGCAGAAGAAAATAAGTCTCTTCCTGTGTGTTGTTGGGTGAGTAATTGGCCAAGAACAAACCTTGAGAAAATGATCAAAGGTGATGCCCTCGAAGAACTCGTCAGGTGCCTGAGGAAAGTAGTTTTAAATTTTACCTTGAGAACGAACAAATATCACTGCACCGTTATTTTTCTCATGTATTTTAAAGCTATTTATGCTATTGGTACTTGAAGCCTATGTGAATTGTTTGATCACAAATCTAAAATTGTGGAGTACAGAGCCAAATCAAGAAAAAATCTCTTCGTCCCAAACGTTATGGAGGGCACTGCATATACACTACTCACAAAAAGTTAGGGATATTCGGCTTTCGGGTGAAATTTCAGGATGAACCTAAAATGCACTATAACCTTTACAGGTGAAATTAATTTGACCTTCTCTAAACTTTTGAATGCACATGTCCAACTATTCAATGTTTCAGTACTTTTTGCACAACTTGCTGTTCTCTAACAAGGAGCTGAACGGCAAAATTCACAACAGGTGTTTGATCCATGAATCGACCAATAAATTTCCTGGTTCAATTAGAATTGGTATTTAAACAGTCCTCTTCATCATGCTGTTCACATTTTGACATCATGAGACCAAGACGACACCTAACAATTGATCAACAGTACCTCGCCATTGCGAGGCTTCAAACAGGATGTTCTCAGAGGGAAGTGGCCACTGAGCTTAGAGTGTCACAGAGTGTCATCAGCAGGTTGCAACAGAGATACAGAGAGACTGGAAGAGTCACAGAAAGGCATAGAAGTGGACGTCCTTTGGCCACATCCCACACTGATGACCGCTTCATTGTGAACAGTGCCCTGCGGAACCGGATGATGAATGCCACTCAACTCCAGGCACATTTAAGGGAGGTGAGAGGCACCCAAGTGTCACGTCAGACCATTCGAAACCGTTTACATCAGCGTGGTCTGCGTGCTAGACGACCTGCAAGGGTACCTGACCACACCACCAGGCACAGGCGTCATCGTCTTGCATGGGCCAGGGACCAGTGGGCCTCAGTGCTGTTCTCTGATGAAAGTCGATTCACGTTGAGCAGAAATGATGGCCGCCAACGATGTTGGAGACGTCAAGGAGAGCGCGATGCATCAGCCACTGTTGTCACCAGACGACCCTTTGGTGGTGGCGGTGTTACAGTGTGGGCAGGTGTGTCTAGTCAATACAGAACTGCCCTACACTTTGTGAATGGTACAGTGACAAGCCCATACTACCTGAATAACATCATTAATCCAGTCATTGTGCCCCTGCATGAACAACACAGGCCTAATTTCATCTTCATGGACGACAATGCTCCAGCTCATCGAGGTCGCATCATTAGGGAAAGGCTGCTGGAGACTGGGGTACCTCAAATGGAGTGGCCTGCACTTTCTCCAGACCTGAATCCCATAGAAAACCTATGGGATCAGCTGACTCACCGTGTAGAGGCTCGTAACTCTGTACCCCAGAACCTCAATGACCTGAGGGCCACCCTTCAAGAAGAGTGGGATGCCATGCCTCAGCAGACAATAAGTCGACTTGTGAACAGCATGAGACGTCGTTGTCAAGCTGTAATTGATGCTCAAGGGCACATGACAAGTTATTGAGACATTGACATTTTTGTTGTGGTATACCCACCACTGTTGTTGGCTTTTGTTTCAATAAATTGTTTGAGATGAGGAAATCACCATTGCATGCTTCTACTTAAATGCCCTACTTTCATGATACGTATAATATCACTGTAGCGTGAACTTACATTTTCCATAAATTTCACCCGAAAGCCAAATATCCCTAACTTTTTGTGAGTAGTGTATGTAATATTTTTTAAATGGTTACATGTAAACGCCTAATGGACACAGTGTATATAATCTAATAATGGTAGTTTGTCTTCATTTAAGATTGTAAAGGGTTTGTAATGAGAACGCCACCTTACCATCTGACCCATGGTGATGTTGGCGACATCCAACATGGCGGAGTTTGCGATGGCCTTGGCCGTTTCTATTTCCAT
The DNA here is from genome assembly GCA_029718625.1 of Synaphobranchus kaupii. NCBI lineage: Eukaryota > Metazoa > Chordata > Actinopteri > Anguilliformes > Synaphobranchidae > Synaphobranchus > Synaphobranchus kaupii. Next base: position 24,973,488 of record CM056376.1, on the reverse strand, counting down.
CTGGCCACATCGAGACAGGAGCTCCTCCACGACCTGTTGGCGGCCCAGGGAGAAGAAAGCAGAACAAAAATTACTAAAGAAAACCCTGTGCCCTTTCCCCAATGGCTGTGGCAGGTCTTGCAACACTGGATAATGATGAAAAGTGCTTTAACTGTCCCTTACATGCTTGTACTCCTCCAAGGTGATTGTACCGTCGTTGTCAGTGTCATGCATGTTGAACAGAACTGAGGAAGAAGAAGAAGAAGAAGAAAAACAGCAGAAGTTGGTCTAGGTTGTCAGTTGTTGTTTTAAGAATACCTTCTTGTCACCCATGATAGGACTTGTGGTTGCGGGCTAGCAGTCTTATGCAAAAATTCCTTCTAGAGAAAAAATATAATTTTTCAGGAAGCTGCTCCAAATGACCTACATTCTGTGTTTGCCTCCACAGAGTGGAGGGGGTGGAGAGGGAGGAGGCTGGTGGGACTTGCCCTAAAGTCATCTTACCCTGAAGGGTCTGATCTAGAGTGAGATTCCTGAGCCGAAAGCTAATTACACTGATAAGACGGCAAAGACTGGAACTTTCCTTTGCACTAACATGTCTTCATACCCCTCAGTACACTGGGAATTTTAAGTGTAACGTGCAGCACTTAAAATTCTGTAATTGATAAAACATGGACCTGATTGAGCTGGTGTCATTTTCCAATCTTTAAGACCCACTATTTTGAATCAACAATCTCTCCGAAAGGGTGTCAATAAACACACTAAACATAAATTAATAAAAGTCAGCAGATAAAAAAAATAAAAAAAATGTTATGTGGTTTGAACAGTTTCTCAAAGTAAAGATTCCAGTTAATCTACGTGAACATCTTCCAACTTGTGTGTACACTACAAGTTGCAAGCAAACAAAACTTAAGCTACTGTGGTTAACTTTGTGTGTCATTTCTACACAGATCCTTTGGAGCCGGAAGTCTCTGCTAGGGCTGCATAGTCCATGCAGACGGGCCAGTCACAGAACGGCGGCTTTTTCTCACAGCGGAGTTTCTCCTTCCTCAAGGCCTCCTTCTTCTCGTCCGTCATGTTCAGCTCTGGCGGTTTGAAATGGGACAGGACGGTGATGAACTCCTCGAAGCCAATCTCCTCCACCTTTCCTGCGCTGTTCTGTCTGTAGTTCCTGTAGATGGAAGATGGGGGGGGGGGGGTTCATACGTCTAGAGCAGGGGATCCCCAGCCTTATCTGAGACCGGGCCGGTTTGGGTGCAGGCTATCTGAGAACGGGCCGGTGTGGGTGCAGACTTTAGTTCCAGCCAGCGGTGTAAAATCCAGGGGTCAGAAAGTAAAGGTCCTGCTATGTGTTTCTTCCACCCGTGAACCGATTTCACTAATTAGTTCTACCTCCTGGCTAAAGAATTGTGCTAATTAGCAAATGCAGGTGATTGGAACCAAATACTGTGAAGGACTTTGACTTTCTGAACCCGGATTTTACACCTCTGCACTAAAACACCTGATCCAACAAATCAAGGTCTGGATTGAAGGCCATGGTTAGTTGATTTGTTGAATCGGGTGTTTTTGTGCTGGACTAGAAATAAAAGCATACACCCACACTGTCCTTTAATCCCAAAACACTGGGGACTCCTGTTCTAGACTCACCTCTTAAAGGACACGTCATAGATCCAACCTATTCACAGCCCTGCCCAGCCCTAGGGCTCATTGAACAGTGTGTGTAAACAAGTATGCCCTTTATTGAGTAAACCACGCATTACACAATCTGCTTCAATTACCACTATGAGGGTTTCCTGTGTAACTAAATGCAAACATCTCTGCAGCAGCAATCCTGTCACAAATAGCATTTGAAACAGGTTGCATCTGGTTGCAGTGTGCAAGTCTGTTTGCAGATACACATTTTGGGGATGATTCAAAGACTATTCTGTAGTTAACAATTGTTTAGAAGACTGAAAATGATTTGAAAAAATAACTCTGTTGTGTTTTCAAGTACCGGCATTAATTTCCTTTTTCTGCCACTACCCACCTTTTATCAAAGAAGGCTTCAATGATTTGTGCTCGAATCGGGTTGCAGGCCAGGTCTGGGATTTTAATGAAGTTGTCCTTTCTGTAAAAGAAGTGTATCAGTTATTGAGATGTACATCTCAGGTCGGAGACTAAATTTGTTGTTTGGAGACTAAATCTCAGCAGGTACGTACATTACGTTATCTAAGGGGGTCCCAGAGATAGGTCAGGGCATGTGTTCCCTCAACATGGACTCTTTTGAGTACGCCAAAACAAGAAATACCTGTCACTTGGTTTCCTCTGAATCCGTACCGATTTATTTTTAAAGGGACGGGACGGAAAGGTATTTGAGGCCGTGTGCCAGGGAAATGCTACCGAGATGGGCTTAGCCATTTGTCTCTGCCTGATAATACCTCCAGCACAGAAAAACCTGAGGTTCCTCTCTGATGACTTTAGGGGGGGGGGGGGGGGGGGGGGGTCATACAGAGCCCAAAGGGTGCCTGCCCACAGTTTCGGTTTTACAGTTAGACCTCTCTGTGGTTTTCTAAAGATGTTTGATTTTTTTTAGTCAAAAGGACTGTCAGAGAATGAGAGGGAGCACTAAGCGGTTCTGAGGTCTGGCGTCAGTAAGATAAGGCAGGAGAGCCGGAGATGAAGGAATTCGGTTTTTACCGTAGCGTGTCCTCATTCTGGCTCAGCACCCTGAATCGTTTGTGAAGGTGCGTGATCTGGTCCAGAGAAACTGAGGCAGGGAGGGAGAGAGAAAAACAGGGTGAGCTGAATCATAGGTCCACAGGGCAGCATTGCTGAGTGTCTTTATCTGCCCATGGGAAGAGTCAAAGACTTTGTTCACCTTGTTAGTCCAAGATAACATTTACACCAGAGCAGGAGAAGAGAATCACAGATAACAGCTAGCAGAACAATCAGAGCAAGTTCACATTTTCACAGTATTTTACGAATATTTAGTTCCATGTGTTAGTCAATTTTATGTTAAAACCTCCATATTATTGAAGAGATGGACCCGATGTTTACAACAAAAAAGACAGGAAGGTTCAATTTACACAGCCGGCCGTGGTAGCACATGCAAGGATACAAAATGTTCGAAGTACACTCATTTTAGTTGTTCTTTTATACAGTCCTAACAGGTAAATTTGCATTGAGCAGTTCCAACAGGTACATTTGCATTGGTTAGTCCTGGGGGGTGCGGTCTTAGTCCCTGCTTGATTGGTTTTGAGACACTATTGTTTCAAGACGCCTCCAAAACCAGCCATACATCAGGGTGTCGTCTGCACATTTTCCAATACACAAACACACAATATCATCTGTATGTTCCCAGACGAAATGTTGTGCTTCTATGTATATATTAAAAGTACATTCTTACACATATATCCACAAAGCTAGCATGACAATGTTGGCTATATTTCCCAATGAGATTATGTTTTAGTTTTTTTGACCAGGTAGAGTATTCTGGGGGCAATTGTAACAGGGGGCAATTGCAACACCATAAAATTGCACCAATCTGAACAAGCTAGAGCTGAGATTCTATCCAGTAAGCTAGCTAGTTTCGTGTGTTCAGGGTTGGGGGCAATTGTACCAAAAATTGTGTTACAATTGACCCCTGTTACAATTGCCCCCAGAATACTCTATGCCTTATCAAAGTTATTTACATGACCTTAATTTATCTGGCGAGTAAGATTTTCAAGCTGCGGGAAATTGTGTTAAAACATTCCTGTGAGAGTGACCTTGAGAAATACAGTAAATGACAGAGCATTCTCCTGGTGTAGAACAGTTCTTTTGTTTCACTTTGAAACACTTTACAGTCTCAGTTTAACACTTTACCTTTCAGTACGCCTATTAGTCACAGAAAATGGCTGTTCCTTTAGTTCTCAATATATCTCACATGGATCATGCAAAGTGCAGGTGATGTCTTAATCATTTGGCACTTTCACAGTGCGTGCAATCTGGGGATTTTGATTGTTGAGCAAACTGCAATTGTGGCTATATGTTGTGTGCTGCCTCAGTCAATGCTAATGAGGTTGAGAGATATGGAGATTGAGCAACTTTACCGGTAAACAGAAATAACCGTCATTTGAATGAATTAAAAATGTAAAAACAATGTGGCTGGTTGTTTGTAACGGCTCATTCATTTTTTTCATTTCTCTTTAGCAAACATTTTTTGAATAATGAGCTGCGTTAGTGTGGCACTACGAAGGTTACAATCATTTTATCTAGTAATCCTCGCGCCCACTCAGGGCCTTAGAATGCCTTTCTAACAGCACAACAGATATTGCCCCTCGACTGGCCGGATTTGAATATTCTGATGTTAGGGAAAAAAGTTAATGGTCTGCCGCCCTTTCCACTGAACAAACCACCATATTAAAACCAAGCAACACAAACCACATGGGCACTTTCAAAAATTAGCCAATAGCTCACAGTTGCTCTCACTTGATTAATATCAGAGGACTGAATATTGCTGAGCGGAAGCTATTTTGCTGAGTTTTATCTCTAGGCTAAGCAGTTTTTGAGTTGGTATATGTATTGCCTAATTTACAGGTCATTTTACAGTCGTTTTCACCACTCTAAAAATTATGTCTTGCCCCTTAGCAGCGCTATAACCACTCTAGGACAGATTCTTGAAATATTCACCATCATTCTTAAGTGTTTTTTTATGCTCTTTCTCAGTGTTCACCATTTCCGAATGCCAAATCATGTATATCAGTGCTAATTGCTGGAACCTCCGCTATGATTCAGTAGAGCGCAGACAAACAGACAAAAGCGTGCTCTCCTCCAAAACGTGCGATGGCCAAGCGCTGCTTATCACGCCGGCTTGCTGAGATGAGTTGGAAGAAGACGCATCACGTGCAGCTTAGCAGGTGGACTTGCACGTGCCCTATCGACCATCGAGTCGCTAGAAAATAATGCTTTGCGATCCTAACCGATTGAACCGTCCCCTAGCCCTGCTGCCAATTATGCGTTCGCACTGCAGGGCTAACGGCTAGTCGGCTACAGTTGGAACGAGAACACTGCCTTTACCAGATGAGCCACCCAGCTGATCCGTTCTTTTAAAATTCCCTTTAGCCTACTGTAAATCACGCATAACTAAACAAATAAATGATATGGTTGTCTGATGCGATGAGTATAGTTTTCTTACACGAGGAGTGTGTTTTGTAGAATTTCAGATGATATGTGGGCTCACAATATAACAAAGTCCCAACACTCAGCTCATGTTTACTTGTTTGCTCCAAGCACAAAGAACCTGTTTTGACTTTATAAGCATTTCAGAGTGCATGCTCTTACGAATACTTGCCGCGTCATGAGTGATAAGAATAATGTTTTACACCCTCTATCTCTAGGGCCATGAGCATGCAGGGAAGATATTGTCTCAAATTACAGTTTACGAAAGACAAGTCCTTGACATAGCCATATCTCATTAGAGTTTATGTCCCTTGCCATAGTAGAACATCTGATCCAGAGACAACTGATCCATTTTGAAATTGGATTGATTTTAAATCTATGTGAAGCCAATGAAATACATATTGTGCTTTAAATAAAACATAAACAAATGTAAATCAAATAATCCCCAAAGAACTCAACGATGGCAGAATTTACAATGCAAAACCTGTTCCCAACCCAATAGTGACCAAATACAATACCATACAACAAGCACAGAGCTTGGCTAAAACATTGCGTGTAGAAAAGAACAACACAAAGGCCTGAACACTGAATAAAATCTGCAAAGGTTTCGTATCCTATCAATGGCAAACCCTTACAAAACATGTTTAGGATTCTAATATTTAGTCAATCTGAACCTGTACTGAGGTTAACTGAATGCCATTTCAGGAAATGAAAGAAAAAAAACTTGACAAATACATTTTTTGTACAGTTACTTGACTATAGATGTGTTTACCAAACCCCTCAATGAAACAAGTCTTCTATTTCTGGGAGAGATACTTTTATACACAACAAACCTTTACAATTGGTTCTGTAATCTGGAAACATAATAGCATTACATTGTATTATTCATGTAAAGTAATATTTTCTTGCATGTATCGAACTTCGTTCTCATTTGGCAACTCAACTGTATCTTAATTAATTCTTAATAAGTAAATGCAGGCCTCCCTTAGTAACCCTATAACTGACACTGAAGTAGCCTACCCTAAGGGTTGATTTCAAAATCTGAAGGATAGTAGTTCCTCTTTGAAGCTGGAAGGGGAAGCAAACCAGTAACTGCAGAAACGGGCCCAGATCACAGCAGCCTACACTATATGTAGCATAGCTCTGAAGAACCTTTCAAAGGTGACTTTCTCCTTATATTTTCAGATTTTACTCCATACGTGTCCATGGTTACGTAGCCTATGTATAGACAATTTGCAATAGGGCTTCTTAACGACAGGTGCTAAAGGTGAACATAGAGGTAAATAAAAGTGATTGTGTAGCCTATGTTCAAAATTTAATGACCTTAACAACCATGAAAATTTGAAAGTTTCATGCATTCATGTTCTATGTAAAGACCCAGAAAGCAGCGGCTTGTGTGTGTGTGTGTGTGTGTGTGTGTGTGTGTGTGTGTGTGTGTGTGGTGTGTGTGTGTGTGTGTGTGTGTGTGTGTGTGTGTGTGTGCGTGGAAAGGGGAAAGGAGTTCAGAGAAAATTCAGACAGGTGCACTTTGATGGAATCCTTGTGAGCACAATTCTACTGTGTAAATAAACATATCATCGAAGACCTCCACCAATCACCCTCGTAAACTACTACAGTCACAGAAATGCAATTAAATGTATCACAGTCTTATCCCTTAATGTCTTGCTTCATGTTGTTCTACATCAATACTTGGTTGAATTAGCTTTTTCAGAGAAAAAAATCTTTAAATCTTAAAAAAAACCTTTAAATAAAGCAACGCTTAGCCTAGCTTTTGAACATACAAATTAATAATTGTCTCTCGTACCGAAATCTCCTGTATCATAGCCTACATTGCATAGTAAAGTTGCCACAGGCATGTCTAGTGATTTTTGTGCATCTTCATGTAATCAATTAATCCAGTTATAGCCTAGCCTACGTTTAATTTTTACAAGCATTTATAAACGCAAATGACAGTCCACGAAGCGAAAAAAAAACATTCTAATACTTACACCCCGTCTTGTCAGAAAGCTCTTGGAACTCGTGTTCACCGTGTGCAGACAAAAAGGCTCCCATTATGAAGGTTATTTGTTAAATCTCTCGGTTAATGCGAAATATCAACACGTCCAAATGGCAGCTTTCCCGGCGGTGTTCTCTGACTTGAGGTGGTGGTGATCGCAGGTATATCCTAATGAATTATTCCCGTACGGACAAGCGCTCCCTCGTCCCAGCTCTAGTTACAGTTGTTACAAGGAAGCCTCAACACATGCAGCTTGCATTGTTCTGCTTCGGGGAAAGCTGTTGACGTCCTCCCCAGGGTCCTAATGCGTTGGCAATTATTATTATTTTTTTTAAATCTAAGGGCGCATTGACCCTTCAAATATTTATGTTGCAGTTCTAGGATGCGAGCATCTACTCTAAGCTAACACCCTAATGTGATGTACACAATTTTACAGTGGCTACCTCCGGTTATATATGCCGAGTTAAACTTCAACGAAAGATCGTCAGTGGGTAACCTTCCTTATCTTCATGAGTTTTACATGTAAATGTGTTACAGACGCATTATTAAACGCATTCCATGCATGTGCGCTCAAGTAAGTTGCATCCATTACATAGCCTGATATGTAGGCTATATTCGTATACAGTAGGATTTGACCTTGGGTGTTCGTGAATGGGCGGAAGCTATGCAATTCTGTAGCTAATTAATAGCCTAAGACATAGCCAAATAGCCTATCGGCAATACGTAGGCTACAGGCCAAAACAGTGAATAACAATGTAATTCCTAATATAAATCCCATTCAATATTAGTCTCTCCAATAACAAATCTGACTTCTGAAACTTTAGTATTCAAACTCAAAATTATGAATCACCAAAATCCTGACTTGTTTGTAGGCTATAACTGATGAATATTATTAAGCATATAAATGCTATTCCATATGTAAACTCCTCAAAAAAAGTTCGGAAACGTTATTTCGGTCGATTATTCCGCCCCTTTAATAATACCAATTGGTATTGTATTTTATATCGCTGGAAAGCCTGATTAGTCACCTTTACAACGACGTACAACTTGTAAGGATCATGCATTCGTGGAATGAGCAACACAGCTAACCGTGTGGGTAGCGGCCCAAAAAAAAATGTGCCAAAATCCCCTGCAATATTCTTCTGTTGGTATTCACTCTCGTTTTGAGTTGCTCGGTGGATTGGATGATTGCACTCTCCCACAGTAATAAGGAAAAAACAACACATATTGGCCATTTTTACATTTTATTCATTTTACACTGTCAGGGACCTCAGTAGCGTGTGGAAGATCCATACGCAGTCACAACAGCTTGGCACCTCCTCCTCATGCTGGTCACCAGCCTGGTCACACACTGCTGTGGGATGGCATCCCATTCCTCAACCAGGATTTGCCGCAAGTCAGCCAACATGGTTGCGTTGGTCACTCTGGCACGTACAGCACGCCCAAGCTGATCCCACAGGTGTTCAATTGGGTTGAGGTCTGGACTCACGGCAGGCCATTCCATCCTCTCCACTCCCAAATTCTGGAGGTACTCTGTGATGATGCTGGCTCTGTGGGGGGCGAGCGTTGTCATCCTGGAGGATGGAGTTAGGTCCCAGATTCTGGAGATATGGGATCGCCACTGGCTCCAGAATCTCATTCCGATATCTCACTGCATTGAGATTGCCTTCAATGATGACAAGTTCTGTTTTGCCTGTGAGAGAGATACCGCCCCACACCATGACACTGCCCCCATTGAAAGGTGTCACGCGATCTGTGCAGCAATCTGCATAGCGTTCGCCACGCCGTCTCCATACTTTGATCCTGCCATCCAGCTTCCGCAGACAGAACCTTGATTCATCACTGAACATGACGTTGCCCCACATTCTTAGGTTCCACTGTCGGTGCTGTCGACACCAGCGCAAACAGGCCTGACGGTGAAGGGCAGTCATTGCAGGCTTACACACCTGTCACTGGCATACACCTGCCAGCACTTGAAGCTCAAAACGAGAGTGAATACCAACAGAAGAATATTGCAGGGGATTTTGGCACATTTTTTTGGGCCGCTACCCACACGGTTAGCTGTGTTGCTCATTCCACGAATGCATGATCCTTACAAGTTGTACGTCGTTGTAAAGGTGACTAATCAGGCTTTCCAACGATATAAAATACAATACCAATTGTTATTATTAAAGGGGAGGAATAATCGACCGAAATAACGTTTCCGAACTTTTTTTGAGGAGTTTATTTTATTGTCAATAATCTTAGTTTCGTAATCTCTCAACAGCTCAGTCAATCAGAAGCTATTTGAATTACAAGAACGAGGCATGCTCACCATTAGATAAGTTGATATTACATAAAGGGCTGATTTCCCAGACATGGATTAAGCCTAGGCCTAGACTACGAATATATTCTTTCAATGGAGATTTTCATAAAAAATTTATCTTAGTCTGTGACTAGGCTTAATCCTGTCTGGGAAACCGGCCCAAAATGATCGAAAAGTCCTTGTTTTTTTCCACAGGTTGAGGAAACAACACATGGTGATCTTTAATCCACACCCCGCCTGCCTCAGTTTTACTAAAGTGACGCAACAAGAAAATGTAAAGTCTTCCATTAGTAAATTAGTAGTGTGATTTACTGTACCCACCTGCTGCCATCTCAGCTAGCATGACAGTCTCAAATACCCTTGATATACCTACCTTTGAAAGCAGGCTAATCATTCTTACTGCAACCCACCACAGCATTAGCATAAAGTATACTGCTGTTATGTAAATACGGGAGTCGGGTCGTTTAGAGGACACCAGGGCTGTGCATGTGCATATATATATATATATATATATATATATATATATGTATATACACACACACACACACACACACACACACACACACACATATATATATATATATATATATATATATATATATATAGCTATACTTACACTCTGGTGAGAGGACACACATTTAATTACAGCATTAAAAATGACATTGTATGCTTATTATTTTGGGGTGATTCACTTCAGAACAGTGTTACCTTGAATACATTGCTACCTAATAATATCTCACTTGTTGAAACTTGCAAAGATCAGTGACTCTAATATATCGGTCCTGGAGTTGTGTACACATTTGATAAGTGTGTGTGTGCATGTGTGTGACAGCCTTACTAGAATACATTGTAAAACTCTACAGTTTGCAATAGACATAATCCATAAACTATTGCTGAATTTTTAACCAACTTGAAGACTTACTAGTTGTGTTAAATTCAGGTGACTTCATTGCATGTTAACTTAGTGATTAATTTCTGTGCATAATGCTTCAAATCTTACACAAACCATACGCTTTGTACGAAAGAAAGTTACAGGTATTTAACAAGAAATGCACTTACTAGGGTGTTGGGATACACCTATTTTGTATTAAATGGCTGCTGTTGCCCCTGGTTTAAATTTGTGGTCAACTGATCTGCAGTTGTTTACCTATTTTGATAATCCTTCAGATGGGTGTAATACATTGATGCATCAATATAACCTGAAACCGATGTACATTTTCTACACTGTAACTTCATTTGAAAGTGCTATAGACATACTGTATATTCCTGCCATGGATCAATTAAATATATCTTACAATTAAATTATGCTTCTACAGCCATTTCCCAGTGCATGCGTATTGGGAACTTATTTGAAATTATTGGAAGGCAAAACTAGTAGTTATTATAAATGGACAATAGACAGTCTATAAGAGGAGCTGTGTCATTTGGGCTAGAATTTCCCTTCTCTTTAAACTTAATTTATTACAGTACTGTACAGTGCTCCGATTACAAGGTGATTACTTATTTTCAAGCTTGTCTGTACAGATACAGTAAGTGCATCACTATCCACCATTTCAGTATATACAGCTTTGAATGTTAAGGCTAGGTTGTGGTGACATGTCTCGGAAATTCATGAAAATGCTTTCAAATGTGGCAAGTCTTCTTTTTTTTTTAACGAAAAAGCACAGTGAATAGTTAACACATAGGAATTAAGTGTGAAGCATATTTAACTGGAATTGTTACTTGACATTTCCAGATACACTGCCTGGCCAAAAAAAAAGTCGCACTCTGATATTTCGTTGGACCGCCTTTAGCTTTGATTACGGCGCACATTCGTCGTGGCATTGTTTCGACAACCTTATGCAATGTCACATTTATTTCCGTCCAGAGTTGCATTCATTTTTGGCCGAGATCTTGTATTGACGACGGGAGTCGAACCACTCCGTAAAGTCTTCTCCAGCACATCCCAAAGACTTTCAATGGGGTTAAGGTCAGGACTCTGGTGGCCAATTCATGTGTGAAAATGATTCCTCATGCTCCCTGAACCACTCTTTCACAATTTGAGCCCGATGAATCTTGGCATTGTCATCCTAGAATATGCCCATTGATGGGATAACCTGGTCATTCAGTACATTCTGGTACTCAGCTGACTTCATTTTATTGCTGCAGAACATTGCTGAACCTAGACCTGACCAATTGAAGCAACCCCAGATCATAACACTGCCTCCAGAGGCTTGTACAGTGGGCACTATGCATGACGGGGTGCAACGGCGACTTTTTTTTTGGCCAGGCAGTGTATTTCCGTGTCTGCATGTTAGACTGATACGGAGTGAATTTGCATTGTGGTTTCTAAAAGTTCTACCTTGTTCACTTCAAAAGCATATTACCATTGACCATTTTCTCTATTAACAAAGTAGATTCTTTTCCAGTTCTAATAAATGCATTTACACTGTACATCGGACTGACAAACACCACGAGTCCACTGGTTATTTACTACAGGTTTTACTTGTAAATGTACAGAAAAAGAAATCAATCACCTTCGTTTGAGAGGTGAAGAGTCATATTCCGTAAGTGCATGTACACTACAACGTGTGTGTGTGGCAGGTAACTTTCAAATGATTTCATTCCGTGTGTGTGTGTGTGTGGGGGGGTGAATGGGGATGGATTAGTGTGGCTGAGGACTTGAAGGCCTTGGCTCTGACTGTCATTGTCAGGTGACGGTTGGTCTCGGGTATATGGAAGCATTCCTGCCGCGGGGAGGTGGTGATGTCTGTCACGCGTCCGTGGCGTCGTTGGACTGCGGTTCCCCCGGAGGGGCGGGGGTCCCCCGAGTCGGCGCCCGGACTGTGGTAAAGTTCCTGGACGGTGCCCAGGGTCTCGACCGTGTCCTCTGGGTAACGAGCCTGCAGCTCCTCGTTGGCCGTGTAGTGGGTGCTGCAGAATTCGGAGAAGTAACGGCCCACCTCTGGGTGCGCAATCTCCAGGGGGGCAGAGTGAGGCTCCAGGTTTTCTGTGGGGTGAAGGGAGACCAAGCACAGTTTTGTTATCCTGGTGCAGTTAAATTAGGATCCTGACCAGTCCCCCTTCCCACAGGGCTAGTGTTGTTACTGGCCTCCCACAATTTTAATTATTTGGGTAAAACCACATTAAAAAACTGCCCAACACTCTAAATCCATTCCTGCTTAACTGCATAAATAATGGTCTGGAATTCACTGATGCATTGGAATTCATCAGTAGTCCACAGTTGGCTCTGCTCAAAAAGGAAAAAATAGACTCATTGAATTTAGCGAGGTACGCATATAACAGTGCACAACCCAATGCCCACATAGCAGTGCACAGACGAATGCCTCGTTCTCTGTCGGCGAATGTAGGCCGGGGCGGATGACAGCAACCTTAACCCCTGATCCTTCCTCCTGCGTTATAAAAAGATGGGAGGAGAGTGGGATGGGCAGAGGTGGAGGGGTGGAAGGGGGGGGATACGCGTACCCTGGGCCGCGTATCGACATGTCCCCGTCCTGAACCAGGACGTTGTAGAATGGCTGGTTGTCTCCGGAGGACAGCTGGTGGACTCTCATTGTGGTGATCCACTCCTGGCTCATGGTACACTTCGGGTCCCATCCGTAGATCACACAGTTATAGCCCGACCTGAAGAGGAGAGACAGTCCAACAGTGGTGCACTAAAGCAAGGGGTGTCCACTCTTATCCGAAAAGGGCCGGCGTGGGTCCAGGTTTTTGTTTTAGCCCAGCACTACTACACCCGGTTCAACTAATTAACGAATGAGGGTCTTCAATCAGTATCTTGATGAGTAGAATCAGGCGTCTTAGTGCTGGGCTAAAACAAAAACCTGCACCCACACCCGGCCCTTTTCGGATAAGATTGGACAGCCCTGCGCTAAAGCAACGGTGTTTACTCTCGTCCTCGGAGAGCCACATAAATACACTACATTAAATACAGGAGACACAGTGTAAGGCAGTCCTTTAACACCAAAGGATATACTCTTGTTTCGGTAGACCGTACAGTGGATTCTGAATTTATTTTCAGCGGTGTCCTGCAAACGGTCGACATACGGGGCTTGTTGTTAGCTTAAGTGGATCTGCTTAGCTTCTTCTTAAAATAAACAGGGCCAGGCGCAGGCAGCTGCAGTCCTCTGGGTGCTGGAGCGGGGTGCACTGGCTTTCTCATTTGCATCCTCAGAGGATATCTCTATCATGAATGCGAGGGCTGACTGGCCTTTAGCTTAGAGCCTAATCTAAAAAACACTCACACAAGGCCCTGATCTCTGCCTTGTTGGAATTCAGGCCTACTCTTAGCCAAAAACAAATCCACTCATCACGTAAGAAGAGTCCTGACAATGGGGCTATTTTTAATACGCCACGTCAGGTCAGTTACGCAACACAGGAGAGACTGAAGGCCTCTCCTAGACCCATGTCCTGAGGTATGACTGCACCTTGGTCATACCTCAGGACATGGGTCTAGGAGAGGTATGACCAAGGTGCAGTCATACCTCAGGACATGGAGTATGACTGCACCTTGGTCAACACCCCCCTCTATGACATGGACATAAGCATGTCATAACCCCGGTGTAGCACCCGATAATGTAATAATTTCCTGAAAATGTAATAACGCCTGAAAATGTAATAAAATTTGCACTTAACTTGATCGAAAATGTAATAAAACCCAATAATGTAATAACTTGACCAATAATGTAATAAAATGTCCTGAGTGATATTGTAATAAAATTTTACCGATAATGTAATACCGTATTAGATTATTGGGAATTTATTACATTTTCAGGTGGGTAATTATTTTTCAAAACTGATAATGTAATACTTTTGACGGATAATGTAATACTATGTTCATTTTCAGTCCAGAGTTCTACATTTTATGTTTTAAGAATTTAAGAATGTTATATACACTGGATTTTAAATGAAAGAATGACTATTAGGTTAAAGTGCAGACTTTGAGCACCATACAGCCATATGCACATGGGCAGAAACTCAGGGACATGCAACTACATCCTGATCTTATTGAGTGGGTGATGGACTACCTCCTTGAGAGACCACCATATGTAAGGATCCAGAATTCCAGGTCAGATAAGCTTCTGAGCAGCACTGGAGACCCCAGGTAAGTGGTCCCTAAACCTTCCTCTTCACTCTCTATACCACGGATTTCCAACAAAACACTGCCTCATGAAAACAACCACAATCCAACAAAACAACTTTTGGTAACACTTCATTTGAAGGGGGTATACATAAGCATTCATAACATGACACCTGACATAAACATACATAACCAGTCATAAATGTTTGTTCCACCTGGTCATAAAGGGTTATTATGTCACTTTCAATGTCAAATTGACATCATCCTCTATGTCAAGTGACATAGTGGTCAGTTGACATATACTGTCATACTGATGTGTTATGACACTTTCAGCATCAAAATTACATAGTACTTTATGACAATTGACATTTGTCGTTCTGCGTGTTCCTCATCTAACTATAAAGGCAGGAATTTCACGCAAAGCGAAGATGCGAATTTGCTTCGCCCCGGAAGAAAATGTTTTATTCGCCCCTTCACTCGCATAGAATGGAAGTGAATGGGAATATTAATTGAAAGTGAATGTTAATTTTGCGCATGTGTGACCGTGCCCGCACAAGATGCACGCCTACCTCGGGATCGGGCAAGCCACAGCCGTGCACGAGACACACGTTTTGAACGGGCACTGCACTAGTTAAGTCAAAATAATATAACCAAGCCAATCATTTTGGCCACTAGGTGGAGCTCTGGTGGAGCTAAACTGAAAATACCTCCAGCACTAGCTACACACTGCATTGAAGTTTTCTCCCTTTATATGATCACTTAGCAAGGTACAGTATGAAATGTCACAGCATCAATTCCTGTAGGATATCAGAAAAGGTTTGATAGGATATGAGGATAAAGTGGTGGGCTTCAGGCTAGATTTCTTTTTATTGACCATGTGTTACATGCTAGTTGATGCTAACTTCTTATCACATTAGCTAAGGCTAGGCTACTTCTTTAAATAGCTAAAGATTTCTATAGGATATCAGAAAAGAGTTTGAATAAGGTATTACATTATCGGTAAAAATGTTATTACAATATCAGTCAGGACATTTTATTACATTATTGGTCAAGTTATTACATTATTGGGTTTTATTACATTTTCGATCGAGTTAAGTGCAAATTTTATTACATTTTCAGGCATTATTACATTTTTCAGGAAATTATTACATTATCGGGTGCTACACACCCCCCCCCCCCCCCCCCCCCCCAACCAGTGTCCATGGCACACATCTCTTGTGTTTTATGACGAGACCGACCAAGTTATGACCTCACCTAGGTCAAAACCCCCCTCTATGACATGGACATATGGTATGACTGCACCTGGGTCCCCCCTCCCTGACCAGTGAGGTATGACAGTGCCCCACCCGAAACCCCGCCTAGTTGCCGTGAGTAACCCTCAGTGCGGTTTCCCCCCACGTCCCCAGGCACGCACCTCTTGTGTTTCATGATGAGACCGACGGAGTAGTGCACCTCCTGATGTTCGGGGGCGCTGCGCTTTTTGGCCCAGGGCTCCACGGGGTGTTTTTTGTGCTGGATGTGCTCCAGGGTGTGCTGCACCAGGTAGCCCACCGCCCCGTGCTGAGACGGATCCAGCGCCTGGATGTGCTGAAGGATGTCCAGTACCTAAGAGCACCCGCGAGAGGCGGCCTTAGCTTTTCATGGCTCCGCCCCGCCCCGCCCCGCCCGTGTCCTTACTCAGGGGTAACCGTGCATTTTTTTAGAAGCCCATTAATACAACTTCATTCATACCAGAAGGGCATGAAATGAGTATCCCTTCAGTAACACATGGATATTGTTACGCAGTATAAATATTAAGGTCAGTTGAGCTCTATCAAGTTCAGTGATGGCTGACAGCATGCACACCTGCCAGTCTGCATTCTCCTAAAATTACAAGCAAGATGGGACTGGAATAGGACATGCCAACAAAGGATTACATTTGTTTTATTTATTTCTTTATTTAATTTAAAGGTGCATTACGCAGGATTTTTAGCCTTGCAGGCATCCTGTGTTTACGATCAAAGAAGTCTCCTCCTCCATCCTAAACCCCGCCCGCTCCCCGCCGAGGGCAAGAAACAGGTTTGAGTGCAGCAAGCAAAATGTCAAGCAAAGAGGTGGGGCAATTAGAGATATATTGAAAATAACATTTTTATTCAGCATGTTATATTTTAGAATATTTTCTAGGTAGAAATCCTGCATAGTGCACCTTTAAATAGGGAACAAAAATTGGTAAAAAAAAAATAAAATTGACCTTCTCGGGCCAAATGCCCAGATGGAAGTATAGTCTGGCCTGCAGCAGCAGATACTGGACGTTATCAGGGTTGATGGTGAGGTAGAGATCCAGGGAATCTCTCAGGAGTTGATAGGACTTCTCGTTCCCCTCTCTGTGGGGACACATAATCCGGAAAAAGAAAAGGTGAGTCAAATTGAGAAAAGAACGCCGGGTGCGCCTTGCTTTGCGGAAGGTCGTCACAATCTCACCCTCGCTTGCCAATGTTGAGCAGATTTCCCACCATCCTCAGCAGCACTTCAGTGGTGCTGATGGCACTGTAGTAGTCCGCCGTCACCTGGTGACCAATCAGGTACTCGCACTCCTTTGCAGTCAGCTGCTTGCCTTTCCCAAAGGCATCGATGTAGATGTAATCGTAGATATCCGCACCCCTACAAAGACAACAGAAACCCTAAGAAAGACCACACCTTGTGAACACTGTATGTACCTAAATTGTAAAATGTGTATGTAACAATTACTTACTTATTATGTACTATAAAACATTAATAATCATCTTGTCTCTCATCTTACCCTCTTCTTTGCTGGCACCATCGCAACAGGAAGTGATTGGGAAAGTTTACCGGCTCCAGTTGGATACCCAACTTCCTGGCTAAGGTCATGTAGAGAACAGAGAGGCTGATGGGAATTCCCGTCCGGCGGTGCAGCACCTGACAAGGAAAGGAAGAGCCGACGTGTGAAAAAGTCAAAGAAACATTTTCTCCTCCATCGTGTTTCGCTTTAACAGAGACAATCAAAGTGTTAGCCAAGCTCTACCGAAGCTTTATATTAAAAAAACGGGCAGCGCCGTGCCTGGTGGATGTAGGAGTTGAGAGGGTTGTAATAGTCACACTCGTTGCCCTTATAATGAAGCTGTTCGTACAGGACGGAGTTGAGGGCAGAAACCACCTGTCTCTGGAGCTCCAAGTCCTCCACCACAAAGTAGTCATCTGAATCAAACCACAGGGAGGAAGGTCTCAGGCCAAATGTTAAACATGCCTAAGGCTGCATTTGGATGAGGGGTTTGGTCAAAATGGAGGGTTCACACTGACCTTGATTGGCTCTGAGGCTAGGGTGGGAAAGATTTTTTATGCGCAGCATCTTCTTGACCTTGCCGATGATCTCCTCGAGCTGGGCGGATATGCTCTGCAGGGATATGTCTGCCAGGGGGTTACAGTATTGGTCCACCAGCACGGCGCCTAGAGCGGCAAAACAAACAAGGCAACGGTGAAGAGGGCACCAAACTGGAATGTTCAACAGGCCGAGACGACACACCCGCGACAAACTTGTCCACAGATCCAGTTTGACCACACAACCAAAAGCGGTGGAGTGACTCATCTTACCTGCACAAGGCAAGGTGACGATTCCTGCCAATCTGAATCGCAAACTGAATCACTTTGCTCTACACACTACTGTACGAGACTCACCCTCGAGTCCCGACTGTTCTTCTGAAGGTTGGTCCAGGAACACCTTCAAGCTCCTCAAGATTTTCTGCTGCTGGAGAAAGTAAAGGATTTTCTTTGCATAGTACTTCAAAGTCAGGCTCTTCCTGGGGACCAGAGGAAAGCAAGGGGACAGAGAGGAGGAGAGGCTTAGGAGAGACAGACGGCGGGGTGTCAAAAGGACACTGCATCTGATCCGTTTCATTGAAAGGACTATTCCTGCCTTTGTAGGGAGGTAGGAATAGTCTTGTGAATGGTCACAAAATGGTTATTTTGTTTATGGACCATTTTAAATTTAATTACCCACAATCATCCAAAAACTGCCCCAACAACTCTTGTGAATGCTGTTTAATGCACAGCGAATACCATTTTACAAGGGCGTCGATCAATTCATGTGAAGCGATCTACAGAAACTGGACATGATGTTGGCTTCATTGTTGACTTTTAAAATGAGGTTTGATGGAGGCAAGGGCAGTCCCCAGGACATAAGGAGAAAAAAAGAAAAGAAAAAAGTAAATGACATCACAAACTGTGGAGACTCACCTCCTGTCTGAGTTCAAAATGGAGAGGAGTTCATCTTCGCAGAAGTGCTCTGGGGCTCCTAGGGACTCGATCTCAGCGAAGCTGTCCCCCAGCACCTGACCAACGCAAGGCTGTGTTACAGATCTCTGGGTTAGTGCCAACAGGCAAGCCACACGCCCACCATCCTATTCTGCTTAAGCTAACTCCTATCCACAGTATCACAAGGCATCCCTGTTGTCAGCTGATTCACTTGATTTTGGAGACTGTTTTCAACCATTTGCATAGAAATTTCTAGCACTTGGTGTGCCGGTTATAAAGTGTTTTTTATTTTTTTACGCTTTATGGTTTTTGTCCCAATTTGGAATGCTTGACCATATTCACGTGCCAACAGTGGATAAAAGCCTTATAGCAAAGCTGCTGTAGCAGTGACTCAATGGAATCACCCACACAAGCTGTTCTTTCATGCCTACATGATATGATTTTAAGAAAGCAGAAAACGAAGATTTAAAAAATAAATAAATAAATACATTCCACCGAATTTTATGCCCATCAAATAAAAAAAAATAAAAAACTACTGTAACGTTGCACCTTCTGTTCTAATGCAATATTCCAAAGGAACATTTTTATAAATCACAAAAAAAAAAGATAATCACCACTTGTCAGCCAGACACTTACAACTTCTGTGAAGAACCTCCTGGAAATGGACTCCACTGTTCTTCGGATTTGGAAACCGACCACATGTCGTCTTCTGTATTCGTTGAGCCAATCACAAGGCTCATTCTGACGATAATTCTTCACCAGCCTAGGCCACCTAAGAATAAACGTCACACCTCAACGTTATTGTCCGTTTTCGTTGTGAGGAATTTAGAAGCAACCTTGTCAAATATTAAAATGCACTTCAAAAACTAGTCTCAGTAAAATGTTTCATTAGACACACTGTAAGGCAGAATTATAAACTACTGTTGCAGTTAACATTGTAACAACGGTTCACAAAAGGGCCATAATCGAATATTTACCCAACATGTAACTAGTCGTCTAATTTACAGCGTAGCTAACGTTTGTGTAATTTCGTTCAAAGGAAAAAAACCTTTTAACTAAAATGTACAGTATTGTTAATTTGAGCAATCTCCATTATCAATCCATTGATACCACACAACAACTCCAAAAAGCTCTAAATACAACTGAACCTTGATTTAACTTTGATAGCGTGATCTGTAAATTCGTCATGATTTTTGATTCAAACGAAATAGTCCAAAAAACAAACAGCCAAACCTCGCTGAAGGAACAATAAATTTAGCTCGAAGAGTTCACATACTAATAAATAGGCTAATAAACGTCGGGTAGCTACATTGAATCACATTAAACGGAATTAAGGAGTCAATGTCACGTTACCTAACTGCTGTGAAACCCCCGTTTAGCTGAATCGGGACAAGTTCAGTTACGTATCTGTTCTGGCTGTTACAAAAACGTTAGTTTGCTAATTCCATGTATGAATTTGACGCATCAGTTAAATGTCAACGCTGGATTACAGTTACACAGTCACTTTTCAAGAGACACCCCACACATGAATCTTTGCCACATAAGTTAAGAAAATACGATCTCCTAACGATATTTGTAAATGGACTGTCATTGGCGACGTTACTGTTGAGCTATTTCACCTGAGTTTGTACTGATGTCCCCAAACCTCCCCTCTGCCGTGGCACACATCCTGTAATCGCTTGCAACTGCAGGACACGTTGGAAATGTCAATGTTGTTCAGGATAGGGAAGCACAGGATATATTCAAGCAACTCGGCTGGTAGATCAGTCAGTATCTTGTTTCCAGTTTCAGGTAGAACCCCGTTAACTTCTGAACACCCTTCCTCTGATCCCGACGAAGCCATCTTTACTGTTTACTCCAATTACATCATTGTGTAAAGACCGCCCCTTTCTGGCGCAGGGGGCCGAACTTTGAGATCTTTAAAAGCATAAGAGAGCATGCGCAAATTTATGATTATATTTACCTTAGGCTATAGTTCTTTTTTTAATTATTCAAAGGAACGCGGTAGTTGTAGGCTACTTCTTCTCTAGTTTAAAAATTAAACATGCAGTTGAACAATGCGATATAATTGTTATGTCGTTCAATTGATTTATGAAGAAAATAAGACTTTCCCCTGGTCAGTGTCAGAATATTTCATCATCGGTTGTGGTGTTGTTTAACAGGTTTTAAGCGAATGTAGTCCGCCATAGTAGTATTAGTTCGTTTTAGCTGCAACGTTATGCTGTAGGCTATTGTTTCGATTGCTTGTGTCTCTGCAACTCAACTTGATCAGTAGGCTAAAGGGGGAGGGACAAAAGCATGCATCCGGATGTAAACTAGGCTACTGTGCTACTGTTATATTATAAACTGGTAACTTCACTTGTATGGCAGTTTCTGTTGGTGGCAGTGTCTAACAATGGACAGTTCTTTCGTCAAAGAGAAATCAACTGTGCTCACGAGAGAACAGTTGGAGATTGTGCTCGCTCGAACTCGGAGTAGGCTAGGCTAGGCTACAAATAGAACCGCTTTGTACTCAAGATAACACCTCGTGAATTCTGTAAACGCAATGCAAATGAACACGTGACAAATACACCGTTTTAAATGTTAACTGTGAGCAAATTGCCCAAGCACAGGCTACAATGATATACAGCATTACCGGTAACTATGCATACAACAACACGGCTTACAATCTAACGTTTTGTTAAGTGTTGCACTAAGGCGAAAGGAGCCAATCCCTTTGCGGCGACTGGTTGTCAGGCGGCCGCCTCTATTCATTTTGGTGGTTTGCTGCTGATGCTGCCGCTTTGTATGCTTTCGCAACTTTGTCATAGTTTTTTCCTTTCATTTTGCATTGTATTTTTTTTGCCTTAAATCAAGACTACAATACGATGGTAGTGCCCGTTTTTCTAAGGAAATCAATGTTTCATCTACCGCCAAATCGTAGAGGACAAGAAAACTGCAAAGTAGCTGGCTGTGGGTAGCTATCGAGCCAGCCAATGTGGATATATTTACAAAGGAAAACACTCAACTTGCTACCTACGATCAGCAACTGGGAAGTAATCCAGGTGGACCGATGTATGTATGCGTATTCCCAGAGTGAACAAACAAGGGTCCTTGAGTGGAAACATCCAAAATGATTGCAAAAGAAAGTGTAGCTATATTGGATTATGGAAAACATCTAAAAAGTTTGTAGAAAGCTAAGAGTTGACGCTCTGCTCGCTCTCAGCGCACATGGGTTTTTTTTAAAGAGGGGAAAACAACAGCAGTGTAAATAGCCGACTTGTTACATTTGAGGTCCTGATAGCGAGCATGTAGGCTACACTTGGCTGAATACTGAACAAGGAAACTTTACTGCTTAGTTGAGTTACTTTTTTTACTATGTCGGCCGGAAAAATATTGCCCTATTTTGATAAGCTAACCATTATTAGCCAGCGCTACATATTCTAAAGTGAAAAGTTAAACACCTGAATAGAGAAGATGAGTGACTTTTACTTTTGGGATAAAAAATAATAATACGTTTATTGACTGGGATCACTCTTAAACTGATTCAAGAAGATATTGTAGGCTAGTTGTTTTTGAATCAAGGGATAAGCAGCAGTGTTACTGTTTTTTTTTGTACATGCGCGCATTTTAAGGCACGTTTTCTTGGAGTCTGAATTACAGAAAGTGTTTCTTTTGATTCCGAGGTTTTTTATTATTTAAATTAATGATCGGTATAATCTAATAACGTAACACTAAAGTAACACCATTACACCTGTTCGTCGTCCGGGTTCGGTTCTCCGTGCACTGATTGCATTGTGGAAGAAGGAAAACGATACATTGACCTAGGCTACATCATGGCAAGTGCCCTTGCGTCAAAAATGGGTCTTCACTCTTTGCGGAGAAAACAGGCAAAGACGTTCAACGTAAAAATCGTTACAATGGATGCCGAAATGGAATTTAATTGTGAGGTAAGTGCTCCATGTATTTTGTTTGTTCTTCTCTGTTTGGATTGGTGGTAATTCAGTAAAGAATGTGCTCACTCAGTTCCTATTCTGGCATTTTGCTTAGCCTATATGTCATGTAGCCTATATGCCTACCTGGGCCTTTTAATTTGGGTCTGAAATATTTTCTTTAGTAAAACCATTTTAAAACCCATAAATATTTTCTGCAACAATTCATGTATGCATGGCAGAGGCTTGTACTAATAACAGACATCATTGTGCATCTTTTCTGTTAGATGCAGTCCACGATCTCACATGACACGCGCGCATGAATCCATGACAGTTTTCATATGTAGAATTCATTCTAAATGAATAAACTCCCTTGTCAATGCTTTTTTTTTTTTTTTTTTTGCTTAGAAAATATATTTTGCATTGTTCACCAGAATATCCGTTTGTAGTGCTTTTGACAGGTTGTGGGGTCACCAAAGATGTAAAGCCATGATGAGATCTTATGTTCTCCACTTTGATATAAAACAGTAAACCTCGTTGTTTTTAGTTCTGTTACCTTTGAGTCTTTCATTCATGATTGAGGCCTATGTTCTTTGTTTTTTTCATTGCATAATCTTTGCACCTGGGAGGTGCTCAACATTACAAACATAGATGGGTGCTGTCAGTTAGTCAGAACCTGTGTCCCAACTCTTGAAATTATATGACAAACTAAATCTGTGTCAGTCCGTCTTACGTTTACATTTTTGGCATTTAGCAGATGCTCTTATCAAGGGTGACTTAGACAGCTTGCATTCTTTCGCATACACTCAATTTATACAGCTGGATATTTTTTTCTGAAGCTATGCAGGTTAAGTAGCTACCTTGCTCAAGTGTACCACAGCAGTGCCCCATTATTCTACACCCCCGCACCTGTGAATCTGGGATAACAGTGCTGCTATGCACATGGGTAATGTAGTTCATGTGTGCAAGTTGATTAAAGGGACAGTCGGGAAGGTACCGGAGCAGGGGAACGATACAATCAGAATGGAACACAGTGCACAAATGTAACACTTAAATTTGTGCCAACACGTTTTCATCCGGCTCTTTGTATCCAAGATGCACACAGCGACCTTTTTTGATTTACATCGGTACACTGGAAATTCCACACTTTCAAGTAGCTCGGAAATGCCACACACACATAATTTAACGACCATCTTATCATTCCTTTAACAGGAAATTGAATAAACTGTGATGCATTCTAAATGTGTGTACTATATAATGATGCATATATGTACCAGTTGTGCATTTTTAAGAATGCATTGTGATATCTGAAAGTGGCAATAATTTGTATACTTGTCCATATATTGTGAAGTATTGAAAATAGGGTTGCACAGATATAGAGTACTGAGTACTCGGGTTTGGGTACTTTCTGATGCTGAGTACTTTTAATAATATTGCATTTTTCTGTTACCGTAAGAGTGAGAACACTGGTTTTGAAGACGCTGTTTAATATTTTTCATAGATTTTTTTATGCTCACTACTACAAAAAGTACACAAAACTCTCACTGAGTTCCAATAAAACATACCATGGAACTGCCACTGGGTTCCAATACACAAACGTAACTGTCATTGAGTTCCAGTAAAACATAACATGGACTTGTGAACAGGTTTCAGCACAACAGTCTATGAAGCTCTGATCAACTTTCTGCAGAATAGATTATGTAACTGTCAATTTTCAATAAAATGTTGCCTAGACCTATTGTCAACATGGTATTTAAATTAGTTTTCCCATGGTTTTCTTCCATCAATAAGTTATTGACTACAAAATCCATCTGGACAGCATTTTTCCAAGGGAAGGAGGAGTATTGCAGTTTATAACAGAGTCATTTCTGTCCTGATTTCATGTATTGCATGTGAAACAAACTCAATCAAAAATAGTTTGTCTCACAACCCGAATACCAAATTTAATTTCGGGCTATGCAATGTTAACTAGAATAGCTAGGTTGACTTCGGTAGAATTTAGCCATTTATTTTTGGTGAAGTAAATAATGTTTGTCAATGTTAAGACATTTAGCTAACTAAATTACAAAAATAGCTTGAGCTTCCGAAGTCTCTTTTTATTTATTTATTTATTTACTTTTTGAATTTTGTTCATAAAAGTAAATTACAGTGAGATGTAATCAGCTAGCTTTTCTACCTTCTCCTCATTGTCTTTATCGTCAACTCGAGATGAAAGACAAAAAGATGCGTTTGTTTTCAGACACAGGCAGAATGGTGCGTGACGTTCTGTCCGTCAAGTGCAGCGACGATGCGGATGTCTCTGGCTTATAAGCAGGTATACTCCAAAGGATACTTACGAGCACAGCATTGGACCCGATACCAGCATCAGTATTTGTGCATACCAAATTGAAAATATATTTAAATACATTTAAGTATATTACATTTCTGTAAGGGTTCTATTGACTGTAGAAGGGGGATGGGTGCAAATGTGTTGGAAAAGTATTGGATAGTAGTGTGGATGTGTGTCTGAGGAATCAATTATTCAAATTAAATGGCGGTCAAAGCATGGTTTCCTGGCATGTGGGGGAAAAAAAGCCTGAATCTAATTTTAATTGGTAGATTATTGAAGTGAGTGTTGCTGCCAAACGCCTAGATAATTATACATCATCTTTGCTTGCCTAGGGAGGTGATGACTTTTGTTGTTTTCAAAGACACCCTGGAAATGATCTCTAGTCCCAGATGGGCAATAGCCACTAGTCAGCTGGTGTATTTTAGAAGTTGTTAAATTGAGTTTTAAAGAGGATATTCTACTAATTTAATCCTATTATCTAGCTTTACTGGACTGTGTAAACATTTTGTTTAATTTTCTAAGTGAGCATTTACTTAAAACTTTTAAAATGTTCACTTTCAATTGTTGTTCCTCTGTTCATTGACCTTTATGATGTCGAAAGGAAATTCTTGATTGGAAAGGGTAGGAACATTGGGCTTCGTTTGCAAAAGTTTTCTTAAATTTTTCATACTTTTGTTCATAATAAAAGTTCCTGCGAAAAACAAACATGGGATTCATGAAACATGCACAGAACTTTCCCAGGTGTATTTGAGGATGAATATGAATTGTTAGTAAATTGGATGTGCGTGCCTGTTCATATTTATTTGCATAAGGAAACACCCTAGCAACCCTATAAAAGACATGCCGCCTTCAGGGTGTGGAAACATCAGCAATTCATCGCTCTTCGCAAACACATCTGCACAGTCCCTAAAAATGCGCTCTCTCCCCAAGGCACGATTACCCAAGTAGGCTTAATCCAAATAGGCCATTGCTAACCGTTGGGTTTGGCTGCGTGGTTTTTTTTATGTTTCATTATCAATCACTATCATCAATCACTTTTATCAATAAACAAAATGAATTGTACGCATTCCCAACAAGGTTATTATCGTAAAGATGCGAAAAAACATCGTAAACTGAAACGGGCTAGAAATAAAAACTAGAGTTCTTGGAGGGAAAAAAAAAAAAAACTTAAACTAAAACTCGAAAACCCGCTCTGAATACGAACTAAGACTAAACGTGAAAAGAAAATCTAAATTGAAAACTAAATAAAATAAAACTGAAAAGTAGTTCAAGGTTGTTCAGATAGGGTAGTTAAATTCAATACCCTATTTAATATATTAATATTACAATTGTATTAATAAACAGAATGCAAGATTTTATTTATTTCTTTATTTTTGTTTATTCGATTGTTTTAGTTATTTATAAACTTCATAGATATTTGCCCTGGCCCTGGCATTCCCAGAAGAAGAATAGAAGGAAAGAAAGTGTAGTATAATGGTTAAGGAACTGGCCTTGTAACTGAAAGGTTGCAGGTTCGATTCCCAGGTAGGACACTGCCATTGTACCCTTGAGCAAGGTACTTAACCTGAATCGCTTCAGTATATATCCAGCTGTATAAATGGATAATATATGTAAATTAAATGTTAAAAAGTTTTTTAAGTCGCCCTGGATAAGTGCGTCTGCTAAATTCCTGTAATGTAATGAAAGATGTTTTTTGGCTTTAAAACCTTCTTTCAGTGATGAAGCTCAAGCTTGTCTGAAAAATGGACATTACATCTTCATAATAGGCCCTAATCAAAGTAACACGTGAACGTCTAATGGTGAAGACAAGTTTACCACTACTAGCTATATTAATCTCTAGAAATAAATCTAAGACTGTTTGAAGTTGAAACTCTGGGAACCGATTTTCAAGCAAGAACCAAAAAATCTGTGAAAAACAACTGTCAAAAGCTTCTGAGAAGTGCCTGAACTTCAGAAGACCCCGTTTAATTTCCTCGTGTAATCATGTTGAGGTTGACGAAGGATGCACATGATGCTGAGTGCCTGGGTGTGAACGCTTGTCATCATTCTTCATAAAAACATTCAGATGCAGAACATCTGCTGTTGTTCATTGCAGTTTTGGGAGTATTCAACTCGTACGTTCAATTTCTTTTAGGAAGAAATTTAATGATTTATTTTCTTTTATGACATACAGCTTGTGAACACAGCAATGGAAACGCAACAGAGTTCTAACAACAAAGAGTTCTGGTGTCCCCATAATAATGTGGGCCACATGTTAAAGCATTTCTGTCCTGCAGATAGGGGCGTCCGTAGAGATGACCATATCCCAATCCACATGAGTAGTGGTTTGACGGGCAATACCCCGAGTTAACCATTACGCCATAGACTTGTCAGCCTCCAGATCCAACAGAATGCAGTTGAACGTGTATGGGATATTCTCGAAAGATCCCCTAGACGGCATTTTTCTTCCATGAACTACGCGTGAGTTCATTGACTTTCTCATGGAAGATTGGTGTCATATTCCTTCTGCAGAATTCCAGATGCTGTGGTGCCATGGTGGGTATAGTCCACATTAGCTACTCATGGTGGCCCAACGCCCTCTGATTACTTTACAGTGGGTCTTCCATATTGTATTCCCTCCTAGTGCTTTTATTACAGTTTATCAGAAGTATGTATACATTTGAATGCCACTTTTCATTAGGACTCCAAAATACAAAGACTTCTAGAAAGGACACATTAAAGCCAGATTTTCTTTCCTTCCCTTGGGCATAAACGTTCAAGTCCTATATTTAATTTTGATCACAGAAATCATAACTTGCACTCGCCTCTTCATTGTGAAGTATTCACCAAGAAGAGAAAGCCCATATGCAACACTACATGCTTATTACTCTGAAACTCAATAAGCCCTTTTGTTCTGAGGTGCAATGGGAAGTCTATTGCGTCCATGTTTACTGAATAATTATACCCATTTTCAATAGTACTTAAAATGCTTTGGCGCCGTATTATCAGCCGCACTCCACCAAGACCTGACTGTCAGTTTTCTTCATCAGCGTTCGCCGTGTCACGAAACCGACGATATGTGAATTCTCTATATTTAGAATTTCCAATTAAATCGAGCAGAGGAGAAGCCCTCCAGCTACGGTAGTTTTAGCAAAGCTGTTTTCTTTTCTCCGCTCCGAGGATAACAGGAAATGAGTGCCTCCTGACCGTGGAATGTTTCTGAATTAACACAATCCAGATGGAGCTAAATGCTCGGCTTTCTCTGAATGGACGCGCGGAGGCCAGCGGAGTTTTCTCTCGGTGCGTTACCTTACCTGCTCCCCTCAGTTCACTAGCCGGGTGCTTCTCCTGCAGTCACCTTGCCTATCAGCGCCGTCTGTCCTTGGGAAATAAAACTGAAGGAGTGCCCACAGAACAAGGCCTAAATTTAATCATGTCCAAAAGGGTAGAAGGCCCTGGAGATGTCAAATTTAATTAGTGGAAGGTATTTATAAGCCTGCCTGTGATCGTGAATATAAAAAAGGCCTCTACAACTGTTTTACTTTAAGATGGATCCAATTTTTAAAAAATAATCTGGTATTCCTCCTTTCCATTGAAAGTAAAAAAAAAAACATCATTCAAAATAACCCTGGCGGGGCCCTTGTTTCTACTTGTAGAGTGAGGAAGTGATAATACTGGGATGCTATAATTACGGGATAGCTAGGCTCGAACTGCTGTAGCCTGTTTTGTTCTACTCAGAATGAACAAATTTATTGGTTATCCAATTTCCAGCAGGCCAGTTTTAATTGAAAGCAATAGTTTTGTTTTCTGTGGTTTTAGTGTATCGCGCTTCGAAGCAGTTCAGGTGGCTATTGTAATGCATGCCAAATAGGACTCTTCTGGTTCTGAAATAAAGCCCCAAATAAACATTACAATTAATATTGCACAACATACAATCACTTGTGATGGGGGTAGTGACTTAATTATGGTTAAAGGCCTCAGGTGGCTAAATTAATCAATTTTTGATTTACTTGTTACATTCAGAAGATTGCCTAATGTAATGACAAGGGCTTAGTTTCTAGTTTTAGGTCACTTCTGGAAAACATGCTTTGTGTCTATTATAGAAGTGCCCAAATACCTTTGATTACATTTCTATTCTATTTTGTAGTTGTAGTGTAGGCTACTTGTACATGTGGAATCGCATGCACATTTTTCATGAGGATGGCCCAAGACTGCAGCATTTTAATTACCATTTCAGACTCGCCAGTGCAAACACGTTGAAAGCGGGTTTTGATTGTACCCTGCAGTCGCCACAAGATGGCAGCAAACATTAAGAATTTGGCGTCTTTGCATCCGGTTTTCTTTCATTGTGTCTGACGCTCTGCTAATTTTAACTGCACCGTAGTGAGTCGATCCCATGGTAATAATCTAGAAATAGCACATTTGTTCAGTATCCATTCTCAGCACATTTTGTAATTGCAGGAGTTTGGTCGAAATCGCATCTTGCGTCCTCAAAAAGCATGCTTAATTTCCCCGTGGGAAATACCTGGTCGTGTTAAAAATGTATTGAAAGGGAATAATTCATTCAGACTCTACGGCAATGCATTGCGCTTTTATTGGTGCGAGCACGGGATCAGCGATCAGCACTGGATGTGTTCCCATTCCCTAGCTGCATGACCTTTGCCTTGATCCCTTATGACTTTGAACTCTTCGGAAGAGGGATCAGTCTATCATTGAAAGCCCCCTGAAGAATTGATTCCCTCCTACCGTCGTGACACAGTGAGAGATTCGGAGAGACGTGCAGGCGGCTCGAGACTCTTCACTGTCAAGTCAGACGCGGGTCTCAGTAACTGAACTCTCGATTTAGCTGCCAACCGCAGCTTGACAGATGTGACCAAATGACTGCAACCCAAATTACCAGCAAAATGTCACGGGCACTTAGGGGACTGGGTTATTGGCTTAAAAACGCGTTGCTGTTTTCTCGCCGAGTGTCGTGTGGTTTTATGCTCTGGTTGCCTTTTCTTTCCAAGACGTCATTCTGTATTTAGAAAACTAATAGTAGTAACTAACATTTTTTTGTATTTTTGATAATTTTAGTTTTTTCTCCCCCTAAATTGATTTCACCTCAGTTGCACCGCATGCCTGATTTGCACTTCACAGAAGGCTGATGCTATCAATGCAATTCCAATATGCGCTCAACCCATCGTTACATAACTTCCCTCGCCTTATTAGGCTAGCACTTGAAATTCTTCCTTTTCATTCTTTAAATACGCCGAACCCTTTCATTTCAGTCCGGCAGAGATCAAACCATAATTGAAAACGTGCATTTGGTAATGTTCTAGGCTCGCGCTCACAAGACAGAAACGCATCGCTCACCTCCCGCCTTGAACTGGCCTGATTGAACCGAGTAATTCATAGGCTACTAAGCGAGCGATTGCATTTATCGTTTATTGTGTCTTTGTGTAGCCTATTGTACAGCCCCCATTACCGATGTTCTAGACACAAGCTGCGCGTGAGGGTTATGCGCTAGGATTCTCGTCTTTTCCGTTTGTCGGCGTTTAAACTGCAGCTTGAAGGAGACGCATAACAATCATTTCACCGGCGACGTTAATCACTGAGGCATCTGCGCGAGATTGGCTGTGGCAGTTTCAGTGCACACATTTACACATTGCTGCTAAAGCTAAGTCATTTGCATATTGTTCCAGTTGTGTCATAAAAATGGCTGAAGGCCATACTTTAATGTTTTGTAAATATTAGCTTGTTATAAAGAAGAGGGTTGATGGTATAACAGGCTTTGTTGCACATAAGGAAGATACGTAAACGCCTCTATCATGCAGTCAAGTGTTCTGGCAAAACGGAATGCGCAGAAAGTTCCAAAATCTACTGTGGCCAGTATTGAAGAATAAGGATGTCTGAATGTTCATTCATGTTGCAAAGTGCTCACAGACTAAATGTTTGATTTCTCATTTGATCTAAAAGCAGTACTCAAGGGAACCTATACAGGAGTTGCGGGAGCTCTGCTGCAGTATCATAGCTGAGGTGTGAACATGCAGCATTAGTACACGTGGCACTAACCTGTCTAGTCTCTCTTCAGGTCAAATGGAAAGGGAAGGACCTCTTCGACTTGATGTGTCGGACACTGGGGCTCAGAGAGACCTGGTTTTTTGGCCTCCAGTACGATGTGAAGGACACTGTGGCCTGGTTGAAGATGGACAAGAAGGTAAGGGCTCTCCTGGGGGGGGGGGGGCGTTTAGGAACACAAAAACATCATCAGACCCAAAGGAGGTGTGCAGTGCGGTCTCTGGCCGGCCCCTCGAGTCCCTGCGTATTTCTCCTCCTCCCCGTATTTCCTGCGGGCGACAAAGCCGAAAGCCTCCATTTGTCCTCTGGTGTATTTAAAGACGATTTAAACATTTAGCCTCAGCTGCCAGCCTTGTCACTTGAAAGTAGACATTTTTTTTGTAAATGTACCACTATGTCACTTACCCCTGCCCTTCTGCCTGGGAATGTGTTTATAAGTGAAGCTTGAGCTCCCTGCAGAAGAGATGGAACATGCGTTAGCTCAGCTGGGATGTGACCTGTGGAGTTAGCTCTAGGAGAGAACTGTATTGATGGCTCCTCTAGACCTCTACCATGCACACACAGTGTGTATATTCACTTTAAAAACCTACTATGACGACTTCCTGATGGGTAGATATGCCCCCCCCCCCCCTGCCTGCATGGTAAATTGCATTGGTTGCATTCCATGCAGCCCCCTTTCTGGCAGCACGATAGTGTAGTTGTTAGCACTGTCCCCTTGCAAAAAAAGAGGTTCCGGGTTCGAGCCCCGGTCCGGGGAGATTGCATGTTCTCCGGGTACTCCAGTTTCCTCCCACACCGCAGTGTACGTTAGGTTAGGTATACTCCTGCCATTGCCTCCTGACCAGTGGTTTTATCTTCAGGTCTTGGATCACGACATCCCTAAAGAGGAGCCCATAATCTTGTACTTCCTGGCCAAGTTCTACCCCGAGAACGCAGAGGAGGAGCTTGTACAGGATGTCACTCAGCATTTGTTCTTCCTACAGGTGAGAGGGACCGACTTGCCCACTTGAAGCCTTTAACCATAGCACTACGTTTATCCACTGTATTTACTGAAAATGTCTATCTGCTTTGTGTGTTTAATATTGACTTTTCTAACCATTTGCACAGGCAGTAATTTATTTGTATCTTTCAATATTTAGAATGTGTGTGTGTGTGTGTTTCTGTGTTTCTGTTTGTGGATGGGGGGGATGTACTTGCTCATTTTATTTCCTGTTTAACACTGGGTTGCTAAATGAATCCAAAGAAGATTTAATCATAATGGTTTTAGACTTGAATTTTGAAATGCCACGTTTTATTCGGTCAGTGGTGGACTGGTCTCACAAGGCTAACAACGTGTTCTCCTGGCTCACTTCACAAAAACCATCACACCACAGGACTTGGTACTAAAATCTGAGAGGGGCTGACAGGACGGGTTCATCACTGTTCTGTCAAACCAGGTGACCGAAAGGGCCTTATCCAAGAAAACGATCCTGTGGGCCTTTGACTCCTGCAGGAGCGCTTCCACGGAGCGCCATCTCCGGCCAACCTTTCAAAACCTTTTGTGTCCAACAGTCCAATGCTTGGAGAAAGTCTGCTTTGACTGCGATGAACGAACGGCGTGGTGGTCTTTGGCTTGGCCTCGTGCACATCATCATTGAGTGCTGTGTAACTACAGGCCCTCTCGATCCTGTGATAAATGCTGGGATTCTTCACATTCTATTCTTAGGCCTGTTGCACAGATTATTGATCTCAACCAGTTTTCCATAAGCACTTTCCAAGGGATTGATCAAATTGTATGAACACAAGTGAGTTTAATGATGAGTGGAGACGTTTCGGCCCAGTCCTAGCTGAAAAGCCGGGCCTTGATCAGTCCAAGGCTCACAGCTTTTACTACCCGACCTTTCTGCTTGAGTCACATCTGTACAGGCTATGAAATTAACGTTTTCACCCACTGGCTGGAGTGGCTTGTGGATTCTAAAAAGCACCAGCCATTTTCAACATTTTACCAGCCACATTACCTCCTACAATATAACACAACCTGGTTGGTTACCGGCCAAAGTGGCTGCTAGAGTAGAAATATTACCAGGCCAGCTACAATCAAAAGTTTACCAGCATTGTGGCTGGTTTTCCTTTCACTCCATGCATCTGAATAGTGTAACCAAGATTCCCTGGAGGATGTAGTGTGTACATAATCCAATGAGAAACTACAATAATGGCAATTACAGTAAAAAAAAAAAAACACTCGTAGATGTACGACTGAAATACGGGACAAATCTAGATTTACTGTAGAATAAGTCGGGACACATGAAGAGATGCTGAAATACGGGGTTGTCCCCGGGAAAAACGGGACGCCTGGTCACCCTACAGCTGCACCACTTCACAGATGAGTCCATTACTTTTTAATCCCCACAGTCCACCACAGACCCTTCTGAAGACCTGTCGAGGGTCGGCTGGTCCTTAACAGGCTGTTCCTGAGAGCGGAGCCAGGCAAGACGCTGCATCGTCAGCGATCTCGCCGTCTGGCCGAGTGGCTTTGATGGAACGAATGAGGGGAATTGCTCTCTCGTGCAAATGGATTGAGAATTTCTTTGTTGGCTAGAAGCTATTTTTCTGTTGTTTGGGGCTGGATGTTGTCACAAAGCTGCTCTACTGGGCATTTATGAAAACAGGAAGTCTGTTAATTAAGTCTGTTAATTAAGTTACCAGGGGCAACACCTTTGCTTGGAAATGCAGTCCCACACCGTGATCACCGACTCTCATTATGGTTTCTGTTGCAGAGATATTGAGGTAAATAACCCTTAGAAAGCATCTGGTGTGGATCAACTTACAGGCAACATAATACTTATTTATTGAAAGTTTTTGTTTTCATTCCAATGTATATGCGCATGAGAGGTTTGTTGATTTTATTTTTCAGAATTAGATTTGTTTTTCACAACCAGCATTGGGAAGATGGGGATCCTCACGACAGAGTACCTCTATATACATCGTGAAGGGAGATCAAAAATAAGACAACATGAAAGTAGTCTTTTCCCTTAGTCGACTGCTCCTTAAATTGTTGCACAGTCCCGAGTTTGTGTGTCTCTGTGTACAGTTATTCATGTATTCAGATTTGATTTGTTAGCTGCTTGAAGGGAGATTAACCTAAAGCTCTCTAAATCAGATCTGCTTTTACTTTACTGTTTTCCAAAGCAGCCAAAAGGCATAACAGAAACAGAATTAAATACCAGCAAACAGTCAGTTTCCAGGCAGATTGGGTCTGCAGCTGTTTAAAGTTCGAACTGCAACCATCTCATTTTTTTTAACATTTTTTTTTAATATCATTCGATTGACACGATACAAGCATAAAAGGAACAGTTGCAACATTGAGCCCATTCTCCCAGCCTGGAAGTGCTGGCATGCGATGTTCGTTTTTGTTAATGTTTCACCGTTTGGGGGTTAATGAGAGGTGTATCCAGTGTGGGGGGTGTAATTAGGAATTTGTGAGTAAATTTAAAATGTAATTAAAAATATGTGTACACATGAATAAAAACCAGACGACAGGTTGTCTACACGGCAGATATTTAATTGGCTCATTTCGAAAGTGGAAGATTGTGGTCTTTTTTTTTGACTATGCCAAGTTTTTAAGTTTGGTTAAATTTGGTTTCTGTCGCTGCAGCATAATGATAAGCAGACCTAACCATTACTGGGATTGTTTTACTGTCAGGCTATTGGCTAATTATACTATGTAAAAACCTCTTTCTGTGGTCAATTATGTATTAATGTCAAATGTATAATATTGCCATGGATAGGGCCATCTGCATAATGATTTAATAATTATGACAGAAATTATCCAAAATATTGTCCAGTTTCAGAGTGGTGTCATAATTAATGTCTGCTCCATAGAGTCAATATGGTGAAGTGTGTGTCTGTTCAGACTGTGTAATGAGCGTATGTTTGAGAATTCTAAGCACTTCTGTAAGGGCTACATTTTAGTGTCTTTATGAAGCTTTTCTCAGCAAGACAGACATATTTTAATCCAAGCTGATAGGCCCGACTTGCTCAGCACTTTTTGATGCCTACTTTGTTTACTGCTAATCCCTGTGACTCGGAAAGCGTCTTACAGATGCGCTCAGTCGCCGGTTTATTCGGAGT
The DNA here is from genome assembly GCA_029718625.1 of Synaphobranchus kaupii. Taxonomy (NCBI): domain Eukaryota; kingdom Metazoa; phylum Chordata; class Actinopteri; order Anguilliformes; family Synaphobranchidae; genus Synaphobranchus; species Synaphobranchus kaupii. Next base: position 24,938,352 of record CM056376.1, on the reverse strand, counting down.
TCGTCACTACAGGCTGCTTGTCTGTAATGAGACTTTGCAGATGCACGCATTTCATACATTTTGCGGTGTCCTTTTTAAATTGCCTTGACGACAGAGAGACGCGTCCTTTGCAGATGTCTGCTCTAGCTAGATTTTATTTTTCACTAGTTGTAAAATGTATATGTATTCCTGCGTAAATGATGTAATCGTGCAACAAACAAACGATACATGTTCGTATAGTAATTATTGCCGTGTTGCAGAAAGACAGCAAGGGAGGACTGTAGAAAATAAATGATTCAATAAAGGATGAGTCCTGGGGGAAGGTTTACAATTGATCTCTTATGAAGTTATGTATATCACTAACCATTTTTATTGCAGTAGGTTATTATCTTGTAATTCATGTTCCTTTTTTGTCACCATTTGCCTCATAATCTCTCACCCACCCATATACGTGTCACTCACTCAGCGGCAGGCTTTTTCACAAGGCTAGTTCATTTCAGCTTGAAGTGTGTCCCACCAGTAGAATAATAATGCGTCGTCTTTGTACTTCACCATTTGAGAAAGCTTTATTTTTATTTGAAAATTTAAAGTGCCAATTTTACCCAAAGGTTTTATTTTTAAGAGTAAAGAACCGTCGCGTAAAGAAAGCCCGTCCGTATTCACAACTGAATTTCTAGTTCTTAACTGGGTCTTTATAGGCTGGTCGAGAAAATGTTTTCATTATTGAATCCCTCAGAAGAGGCTGAAGTAAAAATGGCAGAGTGCGGATGATTGATTTGGTTCGTTGCAGGTGTTCCCCCCTCCTGCGCGTTTCGGGAGAATGCGAGCCCTCGGTCGCCATGGCGTCGGCTGCAGCTGTCGCCGGGCAACGGCAGATGTGCTCGGCGCGTGGCGGCACCTGCCTGTCATGACACCGGAGTGGCCCTCCAGCGGTTCCGCTCGCTGCGTTCGATGCGTTTTGCGAAGTACAGGTATCGTTGGAACCAAAGGAAAGGGGGGGGGGGGGGCAGCGACGCCCGCGGCATGTCGTTCAGTTTGCAGACATCCGGTTACCATGGTCACAGCATCTGTCCTGTACGTACCTCCCTGCTTGGGCGCTACGGAAACGCCACCTGTGCGGGGTTTAAAAAGCAATTAAACTATCTGTCGGGTTGCTCTTCCGGCTTTATGACTGCCACCTGTGGACTTCCAACACTCCGCAGTCATAAGACCGACAGGTTGGGCCCACGGCCTTGCAGTGAACCGATGTCCCCTCCAGGTGGCGCTCTTGTGCTCCGGACTGAATCGGGATAACCTTCAGCGCTCGCGACTGACGCTCCGGCTTTTATACTCCCGTTTCCATCCCTCCCGTTAAAAACCCCGTGGTGATGAATTGGATGACGAGGCGCCACTGTGTCCCGGGCTTGTTTTGGATGTCCGCGCGATTGGCAGCGTTGTGCGTTTTCTCGGTACGTACGTTCGCGGCGTGCGAAGTCCATCAGTGTCTGCGCCCGCGCCTCAGGAGCGCCGTGACGGGAAGAACCGAGGAGTGAACCGGGATCACCGGGAACGCATTCCTAAATCCATTCCTGGCGGCAGCGAGGAGCCAGGAAGCCATGTGTGTGTAGTTTAATCCGCTCACAGTTTATTCAGGTTATCAGGGATATATAAGGACGCTGCGTAATGCATTGGGAGGCCTGTACTGCTTTTTAACGCCTTTCACTGAACTTGTCTTTTTCTCCTCCGAGTTTGCTTGAAGGTCTTTCATGGAGCAGCCTTGTTCGTGGGGCTGACTTTCCTAAAATATACACCCTGGCACGAAATGAGTTTTCCGCGGGCCTGTGGAGCTCGCTGAAGCCTGAATATGAGACTCCAACTCTGAAAGGAATACTGAAGAGCTCGAGTGTGTCTACCACCCGCCATAGGAGAGATGCTGTTTGGATTAACGGTGTGTGGAACTCACTCTCTTTCCTCTCCCTCCCTTCTGTTTGCCTACAGGTGAAAAATAAGATTCTGGAAGAAGAGATTTACTGTCCCCCGGAAGCATCTGTCCTGCTAGCTTCCTACGCCGTACAGGCTAAGGTTTGTGTCCTGTGACTTTAGGCAGAGGTTTTCTCTAAGCACCATCTTCTTATCGGCGAACTCTATCCAAATCCTGCACTCTCTTAGGATCAGCTAACTCTATCCAAATCCTAATCTGGCATATTGCGAAGAAAAATTCAAAACTGCGTTCCGATCAGCACTCGGGGGCAACGTGCACCTGCACCCATCCCGCCATCGGAGAAGAGTCTCTCGATCTCGACGTTTTTCAACAGACTCCGTTTCACGTGAAGGACGGCGCTTATTTAACGCATGAGGAGTCCAGCTCGCAGCCTGTGGCGCCGTCCACAGCTTGCTGAGCCGCGATTCTGACACGAATCCAGGAGTTATTTCCCAAAAGCAGATGCCAGTTTGATTGACAGCCAGTGCCGAAAATCCGCTGATTATCTCGAGGCCCCAGCTGACCGCGCAGATCTCGCCCTGCGCCAATTTACAGGCCTTTTGCGCTGCGCTAGATTTCCTCTGTGTAAGCCGCTAATCACTGTGGGCTCCCTTCAGATCGATTAAGCCTGACCAGATATTGGGGTGCAGGGCTCGACCGTAGACAGTGCAAGAGCCTTTTTATCTCAATCGATTGGCACACTATGGCAAACTATAACATTTTTGTCTCTCTCTCTGTTTCCCCCCCCCTCTCTCTGTCTCTCTCTCTGGGGTCTGTGTGCTTGGCCAGGGGCTTCAGAGAAACCCTACTCTCTGCCACGCCTCCTAGTTTTTGTGAATGCAGTGATTCTGTGTTCCCTGAGATGGGTGTAGAAAGGAGTTATATAATGGAGAGAGAGGGATGCGAGTGAGGGATATGAGAGGGAGGGAGAGAGGAGATCCATAAGAGAGCCAAAAAAGGTGTGTGTGTCCACAAAAGTGGACAGATGAGAGAAAGGAAACCTTATAAAAGGATGATGTGAGTGGTTATAGGATTGGAGAGGAGAAAGAGGGGGGGGGGGGGTAGACGGAATGGAGAGGGGACAGGAGAGATGTAAGAGAAGGAGAAGGGGCAGAGAGCGGAGGAGGAACCAGCTCCTTTTTCTGCTAGGAGAAGCTGACAGGAAGCCTCAGACAGCAGCTGCTGTGAAAGACTTCCTGTGGGTGAAGGTAGAGAGGAGACCGAAACGAGACGACCACTCCTCTCGGGGTAGAGGGAGGGAGGGAGGGCTGCATGTACAGACGTGAGCGACATTACAAGTACATTACAATACACTTAATATGAATGTACTTCTGGGCATGTGTCTGTGTCTATGTGCACGTGTGTGTGCGTGTGTGCGTGCGTGTGTGTGTTTTCTTGCATAAGATTTGGGTTTCTATAAAAATTTATTAACAAACACAGTTTAGTCGTGTTTAATTTGAAATCCCTTGATGAAACGGTAATACAAGCTACACGAGTATCGCCCAGACTGAGGGTCTGGCTGTCCACACGGCTTGGCCCCCCTGATTCTGAACAAGCGTTCTGGCCCCTCTATCAAAAAAGTGAACAAATCTAAAACCTCTCTTGCCAAATATTGATTCAGAAATGAACCGTTGCAGGAGTATTGGCGGAATAATGCTACGATGTATTTTTGGAGTATTGGTCTCCTGGTAACAGTATGGCGACTCGTCTTTACTGTCTGCGTCTTTGTCTTTCTCCTTGGCACTGCCCCGTAAAGTGTGTTCGGGAGCTCCTCGGTCTGTTTGTCAAGTTGTTAAGCCAGAAAATTGTGAGTGCCGGCCATTTCAAAGCGCTGGTCCGCTGCTAGCCCAGAGCCTTTGGTATTGTGAGAGAGAGAGTGCCCGCGCTAAGCCGCCCGGATCAGCTGGCTGTCTGTCCACTCCCAAAACCCTTTCCAGCACCCTGCCAATTCACAACAAGAATAATACTCTATAACTCACGGCTCATGCACAGAAACAAACAATCAAAAGCCACGCGCGCGCACACACACACACACACACAAAATATTGATGGAAGAAATGCTTTTGTGTTGTCTTTTTTTAAAGTTCTGTAGCAGAACCGGCAGCAGCCGATGAAGATTTATTTGAATGCCGAGGTGCTCGTGAAGGGAATTTTAAGCAGCGCAATTAAAATAAAATGAATTCAGTTTGATTTTCATGTTTGTTTCTCGTCACTGCTGTTCCAAGCACACATTATATGATGAGCAAATAATCTTGTTCTTGAGATTCATAGAATAATTTCCAATACAGTATTACAAAACATCCTGATGGCTTGGGTACATTTTCTCTGCCTAATGGAAATGATAATGATGCAGGCTTATTACATACTAAACATCGCTGAGCTGCTTTTGCTGTTTTGGAAGGACCTCCAACTTTAGGCCAATATATCCCCTGTCCTTAACTACCACACCCTTCACAGAGATGGCTCTACATTATCACATACAATGGGTTCATCTTGGATACAAAATCAAGCGGTCAATTAACAAACCTTTCTAATAAACGATGATGAATATATTTACCATGATCAATGTATTTATTTCAGTGAATTTAGGGAGGTGTTACCATTTCTGTCCACAGCATTTTCACCGATTTTTGGACTTGAAAGAGGAACTGTTGTCGTGACCAAAAAAAGAAAAGAAAAAGAGAACCAAATTTGACATTCATATTTCTAGGGGACTGATCAGAAGAGGGTGGGATGGCATACGGTTTGAGTTTCCGTTTTCTGAACATGTGGCGCGCCTTTTTTCAGTCCTCCTGAATCAAAAGCGGCTGTTCCGGAACTGAAACGCATGTCCTCCGTCTCTGTGAAATGGGACCTGTGATGGTCCACAGATCCATATTGCGTGGACATCTGTGTGCGGGCACAGTGTCTGAGGATGGCCGTGCGCATGATTTATTGAACGTCGAATGAGCACAGCTCTGCTTCCGGGAGACATGGGTAGATTGAGGACAGTGCTTTTCCATGAAATATCTGGGTTTTATTCAGCAAAAGGAAGCCAGAAATATGAATAGCAATGATTTGAAAGGTTAGAACCGACGCATTAAATGGTAATTTTCACCCCCTTTTAAGGCCAAACCAGTGTGGAATCATTCATCACCAGCCCTATTACGCTGCTAGTTTTTGCACCGTTATGATACTTGGGGGGATCTCTATGAAAGGATAAAATGCAGAGAAATTATTTGTTCAGATGTTTCTATGGGGTCAAGCTTCAAAATCTTATTGGGTTTTTGCTTAAATGCCTCCAATTTCAAACACCAAATAGACTTTAAAAAAATAAAAATGTATATTGTAAGGCACAGTAAGCCCACTACGGGGGGCAGTCCTAGATGCACGTGTTGCATTCATTTTGGGGCAAGGCACATTCAAGCTTCTGAGTAGACAAATTTTCCATATCCTGTTTTGTCATTTTTTGTTTTGCAGTATGGAGACTACGACCACAATGTTCACAAGCCAGGCTTTCTGGCTCAGGAAGAGCTGTTACCAAAGAGGGTGAGTGGCTTTTGCTGAGTTCCTCCTTTCAAAACCTCTACTGGAGTGAATGGCTCTTCAGGAAATAAAAAAACACGGCAATTCCTTCCTGTCTGAGTGAAGTGAAAGATCTATTTTCATCGTGAGCTGGCTGCCCCACATCCTGTCAGTTTACCCCCCCGTCCCCGTAGGGGAGGTTTGTTACTGAGCCGGTGAATACAGAACTGAGCACTAGAAAGAAGGCATAGAGCTGGCATGGGCTCATTTGTCAGAGATAAAGGCCGCGTGCATCTGTTTCCAGGTGATACACCTGTACCAGATGACTGCGGAGATGTGGGAGGAGAGAATTACGGCATGCTACGCGGAGCACAGGGGAAGAACAAGGTAGGGACCGCCAATGGCGACGGCAGGTCACGGTTTAACAAGTCTGCAAATTTGACTCCGCCCCTCCTGAGGTGTGTGAGCGTGGCATCGTGGGTGATTTCTGTAATATCCATAATCCTTCCCCATTTTGTTTTCACACCCCCACCATGCCATTTATCTTATTGTAATTTTCACAGTGCTGCCACTAAACACAAAGCCTACGCACGAGGTTTGGATCAGGCTGTTAGATACCGACCCGGTAAAATAACAACACAAAAAAAAGCCCGGTGGAGGCTTTTGACAAAATGTGTCCCGAAATGTCACTTCCAGTACTGTGGTATTTTACATTGAATGTTCATATCTACCCCCAGTGTCATATTCTATTAAAGTAAGCATAAGAAGCATTATGAAATGTAAGGTTTACCCTGTTCGTCGATGCATACTTGGACGTATGGCCATTTTAAATGAAAAATAGCCTCGCAATATTCTGTGGCCATTTTAGTTTGATCTCCATTGACCTCCAGTTGATAGAGAGGCAGCCAGTTTAATGGCCTGGGGCTCTCCGGTTCAGTTCTCTGAGAGAAACCGCTTAACTTCTTGGGCGTGATAACCTTAGACACAAGATGGACGCCTTCCTCGATAACAATGTTCTGCAGGCAGTGTAGCACAAGACAAAGTGACAGTGCCTATCTCAGTAGCAGCACAGATATCAGACTTAAAATCAGTGTCAGTTATCTAGAGCTCCTAGCAGAGGTGGCCAAGTCCAAAGCAGCAATCGATAGCGGTTTTCTTGTTTTACAAACTGCAAGCTGCATTCTACCATCATGGATGAACTGTTTGACTTGATTGGTGTTGTTTTGTTTTTTGTTTTTTTGTCGTCTTTAAAGTCTAATGGCAGTTCAGGGAGTTTCAGGCGAGAGTTTAGGAATGAAGCAACGAATAATCGTTACTATTTCATTTGACAACAGCCCACATCTGATCCGCCGGCATCTTCACATCAAAGCGGCAATGTGAAGGAGAAAAAGAGTAGGCAAGGCTTTTGTTTAATACACATCTCTTAAATTCCATGACCTCCGTACTTAACGCAAGAGAAAGCTCGCTTCGGGGGAACATTACCACATTTGATTAACCTCAGCGAGGTGGAAAGTGTTTTTCTGTCCGTGGAATTTAACAGTCCGAATCTGTTTCATAATGTCGGTAAATGCTTGACCTGAGAAAGGTGCGCCGACATGAATTTAACGTGCCGAGCTGAGCACCTCGCTCTGCTACCGTACATCAGCGCCTCCAAAAATTTGGTTGTTTCTCAATGAGGCCCGAAACCAGGGTGAACGCCGAATCAGCCCTCACGCTCCGATAACTCTCCTTTCTTCTTATCAGGGATGGAGCGGAGACGGAGTACTTAAAGATAGCCCAGGACCTGGAGATGTACGGCATTAACTACTTTTTCATAAGGGTAAGAAATGCTCTTGGGGCCTCGGCTGAGCCAAGGCAAAAGCCGGGGGGGAATTTCTCATCATGGTGTCCGGACAGAGTAATGGGAAAGGTGCGGATGGGAACATCTTTCTCTATAAACGGCGATCATCGGGGGAAACGTCATGTTAATACGTCGCACAGCGCTATTACTCTCCCTCAAAGCCAGTTTCGCTGCTTGCTAAAATGTCTGTGTCCTTTTTGCGGTCTAAATCCTCCCAGGCAACATTGCCTTATACCTCTTAAGTGTACTGTATAAAGGGAAGTCAGCCACATTGTCAGTTGAGGCAGTTTTTGGTTTAATACCGAATGGAGTATATGCAAACAGCAGCTATGGCAATGATGTATTTTTATTGTGCATTAAAGTACCACAGATTAAATTACTTTTATGATTTATACGGTGTTGATGTAACTTGGCAGTTGCTAAATGAACAGCACTACCTTCTGCAGTGAATGCTGAGTTGCCAGTCCTCTTGTTAAGTGCACACAATGAATTGTTTTGGCAAGCAGCGTGAACGCCGAGCTTGGAGCGAAAGCTGTAGCCGTTTCCCGGCCTCTCGCATGCCGTAGGCTAAGGCCACGGTCACACAGGACACGCTTGAACAGCTGGGGGCGCCTTTTTTCAAATTGTTTTCAATGAGTTTGAAGCGTTTTCCACGCTGCTTTTGTGCCCCAGGCGCATCGTGTTTATCCGTTTCGGGCGCCTCGCTGTTTTTAGGAAAACGCTTGGTGCGCACGTAGTTGAAATGATCTTATCTTGAAGCGCTCCGAGGAAAAACCGCCCTACGTCACTGTCACTGTTTTCTCCTCTGTCCAATCGCACGAAAGTAGAGGCGGGCCTTGATTCTCCCAGTTGGTTCCGTGTAAACAAAGACGATTGAGGAGAAATTGGTAACGTTAGTTTCCGTTTCAGCCCACCCGGAGCTATATGATTTCACTAATAGTGAATACCATGATAAAAATAAGCGATCCAAGGCACTCCGCTTATACACGGCTTATTAAAGACAAACAATGAAGCAAACTTTTGCATAAACTTAGTTCGCTCACACCGTTAACAACATCAGCTAAGTGATTGACAGGAGCGGAGTTTGGTTGCCTAGCAACAGCAAAAAAGACGCCTCCAACGCCTTTTTCAGAGTAGGCTTTCATAAAATCAAGATAGGCAGTGCTCCTCACGTTTTGAAGCCTACAAAGGGTGTCCTGTGTGATCGCGGCCTAATTGTGCCGAGAAGAGCTCATGTTCACAAGTGCTGTCGTCTCACGTCGTGCGTCACTGGATTTATTCCCGCGCAGAACAAAAAAGGAACGGACCTGCTGCTAGGAGTGGACGCCTTGGGTCTGCATATATACGACCCCGAAAACAAGCTCACCCCAAAAATCTCCTTCCCCTGGAACGAAATCCGCAACATCTCCTACAGTGACAAAGAGGTACGCTTGCGCTGGCCACCCCCCCCCCCCCCCCACTTTCCACCACCCAAAAAGCCACGCCTCCAAACCACCTCCTCCCGCCTCTTCAGCCTGTCAGTCTGAGTGCAGACCGCCAACGCTGAGTGTAGTCGTGTAGACCGCCAGCACTGACTTCAGACCACCAATGCTGACTGCTCTGTACATCTTTCTGCTCCCCTGCCAGTTTGCCATTAAGCCTTTGGACAAAAAGACGGACGTTTTCAAGTTCAACTCCTCAAAATTACGAGTCAACAAGCTGGTGAGTACGGTCTTGCCTCGTGGTTTTCCCGTCTGGGAGACATTATGATGAGGTTGAATAAAGGAAGAGAGGATAGGGCCCCTATATCTTAATGTATCAGAGCCGAGTGCTGATCTAGAATCGACTTTTTCCATCTGCTCGTGATTGATAAGGTTAGGATGTGTGTATCAGAGCGCAGGTCCGAGAGTAGCACTCGTATTTTGAGATGCTTTTGCCTTTTAGGTCATACTGGATACGATTAAAGCATACACAAGGACACAGGGATCCTAAATCAACACTCCCTGCCCTTGAGACACTTTATGAATACACGCCCTGATACACAGTATGAAAATTTAGTGTATAATTAAAATCGATAATTATAAGGCGGTGCTGGCCAAGAACGCGGCGAGGCAGGAAGCAGGAATGGGAACGCAGGCTGGACCGAAGCGTCGGAATTCAGCTTGTGCAGGAGGTTTTCCCCACAGTGGGTGGGCTTGGCACAATGGACTCGTTGACAAATATTTCAAGTTAATAATAGAGCGGGAGAATAAATCCACTTTCTTGTGGATGGCCGGCCTGAATGGACCCTGAGCCCCGTGGACGCCACGCTGTGTCACAGGCAGCCGCAGGCAGCTTGCCACTGGGTTGGGGCGGGGGGAATGCTGGGTAATTAAATCCAGTTAACCGAAGAGAGGGCAGGCACAGCTGCGTGACATGAAAAATTAAGGTGTGAGTGTGTGAATTCTTGTGCTTGTGTATAATTTGTGTGCGCGCATGTGCATAATGTGTGTGTGTGCACGTGCATGTGCATAATGTGTGTGTGCGCATGTCACCACGCACGTTCACACCCCAGCCCTGTCCCTGTAGATTCTCCAGCTGTGCATCGGGAACCATGACCTGTTCATGAGGAGGCGCAGGGTGGACTCCCTGGAGGTGCAGCAGATGAAGTCCCAGGCCCGCGAGGAGAAAGCCCGCAAACAGGTGAGGGTGAGGGTGAGGGTGAGGGGGAGGGGGGACGCTGGGGTGTGAGGTAGGAGGCCGGGCCGTATCATGGTTAGGGAACTGCTTGGTTGGAACAAAAGCCAGCACCCGGCACTTGCGGGATAAGGTTGAAGACCCCTGGAGTAGATTCATGAATTTTATTTGCCACTTTTAACTAATGCACACTTTATTGAAAAATAAAATTTATTGGAGAAGGAAAGGAACTGTGAAATGAAGGGTGTCCTTGAAAAACTAATAACCCAAATTTAGTTTAGCTAACTCTGGTGGAAACACGGCGTGGGGAAGGTACGTGAAAAATTCTCTTCAGATTCCTTTTCTGCTATTGACCTCTGGAAGACGAAATCGCAGGTGACGCACACCTACACATTTATCACCGGCAATCTGGCTTGTGCTGTGTGAAGCTCTTTTTTCTCCCAGACAGTCGCTGGATGACAGCTCTATATTCTCTGTTGTGAGCATCTCAGCAATGCGGTGACAGTCATCTGCACACGCTCAGAAGGCTGCAGGCTGGCAGCACTGGGGGGATCTGCAGAAGGCTTGTTGTTGGGGGGGGGTTTGTGGAGTGAAGGCAGGGAGGAAGTGAGTCTTGAAGAGTCACAACTGAAGCTTAGCGGAAGCGCATATTTCCTGACCTCCCTTTGTCCACTTATCCCTTATGTCTCTCTCTCTCTCTCTCTCTCTCTCTCTGTCTTCTCTTCCTGTGATTGTGTTTTGATTGTAATTTCTGTATTTTTTTGTTCAAAAACACCCCCCCCCCCCCAGGTGGAGAGGCAGCGGCTGGTGCGGGAGAAGCACCTCCGTGAGGAGGCTGAGAGAGCGAGGGACGAGCTGGAGCGGAGGCTGATGCAGCTGCAGGACGAGGCCCAGATGGCCAACGATGCCCTGGTGAGCCTAACCCCCTCCCTGCTGTAACTGGCTGCCATGTGTCATCGATGACATACTCCCCTCCTCTGCAGTAATGTGTGGCTGGTAGAGGGTAAAACCAGTAGTTCACAGGTGTTTGGGGAGTGCATACAGTTGAAGTCGAAAGTTTACATACCCCTTAGCCAAATCCATTTAAACTTTTTCACAATTCCTGACATTTAATCCTAGTAAACATTCCCTGTCTTAGGTCAGTTAGGATCACAACTTTATTTTATGAATGTGAAATGTCAAAATAATAGTAGAGAGAATGGTTTATTTCAGCTTTTATTTTTTTCATCACATTCTCAGTGGGTCAGAAGTTTACATAGTCTGTTAGTATTTGGTAGCATTGCCTTTAAATTGTTTAACTGGGGTCAAACGTTTCAGGTAGCCTTCCACAAGCTTCTCACAATAAGTTGCTGGAATTTTGGCCCATTCCTCCTGACAGAACTGGTGTAACTGAGTCAGGTTTGTAGACCTCCTTGCTCGCACACACCTTTTCAGTTCTGCTCGCAAATTTTCGATTGGATTGAGGTCAGGACTTTGTGATGGCCACTCCAATACCTTGACTTTGTTGTCCTTTTTCCACAACTTTGGAAGTATGCTTTGGGTCAATGTCCATTTGGAAGAGCCATTTGCGACCAAGCTTTAACTTCCTGGCTGATCCTGGCTTTAACTTCCCGTCTTTAGATGTTGCTTCAATATATCCACATACTTTTCCTTCCTCATGATGCCATCTATTTTATGATGTGCACCAGCCCCTCCTGCAGCAAAGCACCCCCACAACATGATGCTGCCACCCCCCGTACTTCACGGTTGGGATGGTGTTCTTCGGCTTGCAAGCCTCACCCTTTTTCCTCCAAAATAACGATGGTCATTATGGCCAAACCGTTCAATTTTTGTTTCATCAGACCAGAGGACATTTCTCCAAAAAGTAAGATCTTTGTCCCCATGTGCAGTTGCAAACTGTAGTCTGGATTTTTTATGGTGGTTTTGGAGTAGTGGCTTCTTCCTTGCTGAGCAGCCTTTCAGGTTATGTCGATATAGGACTCGATTTGTACCTGTTCCCTCCAGCATCTTCACAAGGTCCTTTGCTGTTGTTCTGGGATTGATTTGCACTTTTTGCACCAAAGCATGTTTATCTCTAGGAGACAGAATGCGTGTCCTTCCTGAGTGGTATGACGGCTGTGTGGTCCCATGGTGTTTATACTTGCGTACTATTGTTTGTACAGAGGAACGTGATACCTTCAGGCATTTGGAAATTGCTCCCAAGGATGAACAATTTTTTTCCCAAGTATGAACAGTCTTGGCTGATTTCTTTTTATTTTCCCATGATGTCAAGCAAAGAGGCACTGAGTTTGAAGGTAGGCCTTAAAACACATCCACAGGTACACCTCCAATTGACTCAAATATCAGAATATCTTGCCTATCAGAAGTTTCTAAAGCCATGGCATCGTTTTCTGGAATTTTCCAAGCTGTTTAAAGGCACAGTCAACTTAGTGTATATATATATATATATATATATATATATATATACACTACTCACAAAAAGTTAGGGATATTTGGCTTTCGGGTGAAATTTATGGAAAATGTAAGTTCATGCTATAGTGATATTATACGTATCATGAAAGTAGGGCATTTAAGTAGAAGCATGCAATGGTGATTTCCTCATCTCAAACAATTTATTGAAACAAAAGCCAACAACAGTGGTGGGTATACCACAACAAAAATGTCAATGTCTCAATAACTTGTCATGTGCCCTTGAGCATCAATTACAGCTTGACAACGACGTCTCATGCTGTTCACAAGTCGACTTATTGTCTGCTGAGGCATGGCATCCCACTCTTCTTGAAGGGCGGCCCTCAGGTCATTGAGGTTCTGGGGTACAGAGTTACGAGCCTCTACACGGTGAGTCAGCTGATCCCATAGGTTTTCTATGGGATTCAGGTCTGGAGAAAGTGCAGGCCACTCCATTTGAGGTACCCCAGTCTCCAGCAGCCTTTCCCTAATGATGCGACCTCGATGAGCTGGAGCATTGTCGTCCATGAAGATGAAATTAGGCCTGTGTTGTTCATGCAGGGGCACAATGACTGGATTAATGATGTTATTCAGGTAGTATGGGCTTGTCACTGTACCATTCACAAAGTGTAGGGCAGTTCTGTATTGACTAGACACACCTGCCCACACTGTAACACCGCCACCACCAAAGGGTCGTCTGGTGACAACAGTGGCTGATGCATAGCGCTCTCCTTGACGTCTCCAACATCGTTGGCGGCCATCATTTCTGCTCAACGTGAATCGACTTTCATCAGAGAACAGCACTGAGGCCCACTGGTCCCTCGTCCAGCGTAAATGCTCCCTGGCCCATGCAAGACGATGACGCCTGTGCCTGGTGGTGTGGTCAGGTACCCTTGCAGGTCGTCTAGCACGCAGACCACGCTGATGTAAACGGTTTCGAATGGTCTGACGTGACACTTGGGTGCCTCTCACCTCCCTTAAATGTGCCTGGAGTTGAGTGGCATTCATCATCCGGTTCCGCAGGGCACTGTTCACAATGAAGCGGTCATCAGTGTGGGATGTGGCCAAAGGACATCCACTTCTATGCCTTTCTGTGACTCTTCCAGTCTCTCTGTATCTCTGTTGCAACCTGCTGATGACACTCTGTGACACTCTAAGCTCAGTGGCCACTTCCCTCTGAGAACATCCTGTTTGAAGCCTCGCAATGGCGAGGTACTGTTGATCAATTGTTAGGTGTCGTCTTGGTCTCATGATGTCAAAATGTGAACAGCATGATGAAGAGGACTGTTTAAATACCAATTCTAATTGAACCAGGAAATGTATTGGTCGATTCATGGATCAAACACCTGTTGTGAATTTTGCCGTTCAGCTCCTTGTTAGAGAACAGCAAGTTGTGCAAAAAGTACTGAAACATTGAATAGTTGGACATGTGCATTCAAAAGTTTAGAGAAGGTCAAATTAATTTCACCTGTAAAGGTTATAGTGCATTTTAGGTTCATCCTGAAATTTCACCCGAAAGCCGAATATCCCTAACTTTTTGTGAGTAGTGTATATATATATATATATATATATATATATATATATATATATATATATATATATATATATACTTCTGACCCACTGGAATTGTGATATAGTGAATTAAAAGTGAAATAATCTGTCTGTAAACAATTGTTGGAAAAATGACTTGTGTCATGCACAAAGTAGAAGTCCTAACTGACTTGCCAACACTAGTTTGCTAACATGAAATCTGTGGAGTGGTTAAAATGAGTTTTAATGACTTCAACCTAAGTGTATGTAAACTTCCGACTTCAACTGTCCATACTTCAGCTACACTGCCCCTTGTGGTGGTTTCTGGCAGCACAATGTGACTCCGAAAGCACAATTTGCAATTCAAAATTGGCGAAAAAGAAAATTTCTGAAATTTTAACATTTCAGTAAAATGACTAAGCGTCTGTCCAGTGTTTGTAGCAGCCCTGCATTGTGGTCCAAACCCAGTTATTCCTTGGCAGACAGAGTACTATTGCTTTGCGGGATTGTGCTGCTCCTTCGTGTGGTAGCATTTGACTCGGATGCTAAAATGAGGATGACCCCACCCACACCCCCCCCCCCCCCCTCATGCCGACCCCAGATGCGTTCGGAGGAGACTGCGGACCTGCTGGCGGAGAAGGCCCAGATCGCAGAGGAGGAGGCCACGCTCCTGGCTCAGAAGGCAGCCGAGGCGGAGCAGGAGATGCAGCGGATCAAGGTGACGGCCATCCGCAGCGAGGAGGAGCGGAGGCTGATGGAGCAGAAGGTTCTGGAGGCCGAGTTGCTGGCCCTGAAGATGGCCGAGGAGTCGGAGAGGAGGTAAAGAGCCACAGATCCTGTAGATGCACAAGATACTGAACTCCGCGTTCCTGTCATCCTCTCTGCTTCTTAACTAAAGGAGTTTGTGGTGCTGAGTTACAGTACTGAATGTCCATTACAACAGTTTTGCACTTGGATATCGCGTCTTAATAAACTTTCAGGCGATGCGTCATTGGAATATTTTGAAAGTAGAACACTGCAAGGAACACTGCTTTTTCACCCCAGCACCCAATACGGGATGTGTGTATAACTATTAATGCTTTAGCAGCACCCAATACGGCATGCGTGTATAACTATTAATACTTTAGCAGCACCCAATACGGCATGTGTGTATAACTATTAATACTTTAGCAGCACCCAATACGGGATGTGTGTATAACTATTAATACTTTAGCAGCACCCAATACGGCATGTGTGTATAACTATTAATACTTTAGCAGCACCCAATACGGGATGTGTGTATAACTATTAATGCTTTAGCAGCACCCAATACGGGATGTGTGTATAACTATTAATGCTTTAGCAGCACCCAATACGGGATGTGTGTATAACTATTAATGCTTTAGCAGCACCCAATACGGGATATGTGTATAACTATTCTTGGTTTAATACTTTACCATCAATCATAGGGAGACAAATTTCAGTGGTAAGTCCACAGACCCGAGTGTCTGCTGAGTCTAAAGAGTCGGAGCTGAAACCTCAGTGAACCCCGATCCCTTTTCACCATTCCACTCTCACATAAGGCTGTAGGTTTCAGGCTCCACATGGGGTCAATGAGGGGCTCTGCTGTCTTACTGTGAGCAAAGGCACTTAAACCCCAGTGGCGTCTGTTGCTTTTTTCAGCAGTATAAATGCACAGTTTGAAACACACACACTACCGCAGATCACCCCAGGGCTGTGTATCACCAAGCAGGATAACTGTGCTGAGTAAAACCCGGCAACCCCCCCCCCCCCCCCCCCCCCCCCCCCAAATATGGGACATACTATGAAGCAAGAGCACTGTTCTGGGTTTTAATTAGCACAGTTATCTAGCTAGCCCACTTAGCCTGCTTTGTGATATACAGACCCCAGGTAAAGTATTTTTCCTCAGGAAATAGTGTGATGTAATGTTGTGAACCCAGTTGTTTATTTTTATTTTGGAGCATTCTAATATGATACAGTCACACAAGAAGTCAGGGAAGTAATACCGGAGTAAGCCGATGCTACAGCCAATTAAACCTTTCTCGGCCTTGTCATTGACTAAAGCTAGGCAGCAGGAACGTGTAAATCAAAGCTAATCCTTCTGTCTAAATGCGTTATTTATGTTTTTAACAGCATTACCCCCCTTTTGAATATTGTGATGAGCAAGCAGATTGCATTGTCTGGCATGATCTGTGAATTTTAATCTTAATTAATTTAGTTTTGAGTAATCTACCCCACAATGGGATGTCAGTTGCATTTACCCAATAGCCACTTAAATCTCCCCCTGCAAAGTATCACAAATGACTAGCCAATTAAAAGACAGAATTTATGCCTGACTTTATATATCAATCAGAAGCATACTGTATATCAACTAGCTTATAAGTAAAGCTTTTAACCTTTATGCTTTTTTGACAATAGTATAAATTAGCAGTGACAAAAAGGCTTTTTATGAGCATAAATCAAGACTACATAATACCAGTCATATTTTTATCAAATAGTGATGTGAAAATGGATTGAAATGAAATAAGTATTCATTGGTAGAATATTAACAAATTTGGCTTTGTATCTAAAGGTAGTGCAAATAAAAATGGCTCATAGCATTTTACCTGAATTGTGTGTGTGTGTGTGTGTGTGTGTGTGTGTGTGTGTGTGTGTGTGTTTTATATGCTTCAGTATCGCCTAAGGGTGTTTATAAAGAATATAACTACTTCATAGTATTGGAATTACTTTGGTTTTGCATTTGAAATAAAACATTGTTTTACTGGAAACCCATTTCAGAAGCTTTCTTACCTGATGTTTACATGCCTGGAGAAACACACTGTTGTTAACTGGCACCGTGGGGTGAGGGAACGGAATATGGGCGATGTGTGTTCCTCTCTGGGCTTCTGTGAGTCATACCATTCCTCCTGCAGTGGGAGGGGCACCCTGGCGAGGCCCCTCCCACTGACTAATGATGTCACGCCGTGTTCCTGTCCAGGGCGAAGGAGGCGGAGCTGCTGAAGCAGGACCTGCAGGAAGCCCGGGAGTCCGAGCGCAGGGCAAAGAGCAAGCTTCTGGAGATCACCAGCAAATCCGCCTACACGGTAACCACGGCGACGCTGGCCGCGTTGCCCCGCGGCTATGTCTTGGCGGTCTGGGTGCCGGGGACTAGGTCAGGACTGGTTCACTCCTGGGTCTGGAGTCTTGGGACAGTACAGAGAAAGGGATCTTTTTGAAAGTGATTAGAATCAGCTTAAAAATGTGTATACCAGTACCTCGGCTGGCATACTGCGAAGCCTGATTGCACATTGTTGTACAGTTTTATGACGGTGTTTTCTTACCATACATAATTCAGAATGAGGATGCTCTGAATATTTCCACCAGTTATGAAAGAGAGAATGAAAACCAAAGTTTCATTCAAAGTTTAAGAAAATGGTATTCTACCGAAACAAAACCAAGTGTCTTTATGTATCGAAGTAATTGAGGTAATGTAAACTTGAAATTGCACCAGTGTGTAAGATGTAATTTGGAAATGCATTTTAAAGGTTGTATCAGCGATTTTGGGTGACGTCACTTCTGAAGCGAAATCCCAAACAAACATACTTATGAATAATTATGTTATGTTTTAAAAAATAGTGTTCAAGCATCCAGAATTATAACCACATTAATAACGTTTGTAAGAAACCAAACCGTTTGTAAATCCGTCAAGATTTCAGCGAGATAAGAGTATTAGCGTTTGTGCAGATCATTGTGATTGGTTGGAATACTGTTTATTTTGGTTTTGAGTGGTTGGTAGTACCATTTGTTTTTGTGTACGATCTCGGAGCATAGGCTGCCTACAGAGACGCGGTTTTTTGACGGCCTGCTTATGGGGCGGGCAACTAGCGGATCGTGAGGAAAAATCAGATGAATGTGATCATTTATGTTTCCACCCAAAATCACTGATACAACCTTTAAGAGAGCTTATTTCAAGCATGGTTGACGCTTTCCAACGTGATGCAGTTGGCTTGATTTAAAGCACAAGCTTCCATACACACAGAGCCTTGTAGGAATTGGAAAGAGTCCATGTTTTTTCCCTCTTCCGAACTGTTTGTGTCCTGTTGTCTCGACAGCCGACAAACCTATCAGCCAATGCCATGCCACCTGACGTCCCCAACTTCAGATTCAGCACGGAGAACCTCTCCTTTGACTTCAAAGACACGGACATGAAAAGGCTTTCTATGGAGATAGAAAAGGAGAAGTATGTGTTAGGGCAGCCTATTGGTCCAGGTTTTGTTCCTCTCGGTAGAAAGCCAACACGTCAGTGGTTGAATCCCCCGGTCTCTCGACCCACCACACTGTCTGGGATATATGAGGTGAAGGAGCTGCAGTATGTTATTCCCAGGAGTCGTGTGAGTCGGGGAAGGAAGGCATGGTATGTTGTGATATTGCTTAAGGGAGGCGGCTTTTGTTATTGACAAAAAAATACTAGATTTATGTTGGGAGTTCTCAAGTTAAAAAAAAAAAGACACCTCTACCTTGCTGTTATGAATCAGTTTGAGATTACATCACAGTTCTAACAGATTTAATTTGAGATACAGATTGAGATGAACAATATGTGGATTCTGAGATTAAACGATGATAGTGGACTCTACAGTGCTTCCTCTCTACAAGATCTCGTTAGATTCAACAATTTAGACTGACAGAGGAACTCTGTAGACCAGAAAGTAGTGCATGGGTGCATGGCTGCCTCCATGATAAAGTCCTTGCCGATTAATTCCCATTTAATATGTCCACCTTGCCCGTGCTTGCTGTAGGCTGTTGTCTTTAACATGTAAAAGCATTCTCGTAGTTCTTGTTCTGTGGTTCTGACCGGCATGTTGTTGCCTCTTTACCTGCACAGAGTGGAGTACATGGAGAAGAGTAAGCATCTACAAGAGCAGCTCAACGAGCTGAAGACGGAGATCGAGTCGCTGAAACTGAGGGAGCGCGAGACGCCACTGGACGTCCTGCACAACGAGAACACGGAGAAGGGCACCAGCAAGCAGAGCAACTTCAAAAAGGTGAGCCGCCGCAACCGCTTTTATTTCCCATAATGCTCTGGGAAATGTAACCAAGAATGACGCTGAAGCACATTTTGTGCGTTTATACTGAGGGGGCACAAACGCGTTGGGAGTGGAGGTTGCTCGGATACTAGAAATATTTTCATTGACGAAAGCGACATAAAAATAAGCAAATAAAAAAATATATTTTATCCATTATTGACTGGAATCAAATACCTACTTTCTGGGTATCTTTAAACTAAGGATTATAGCTGCAGAATTAGAGTAGCCTGATCTTTCAGTCTGCTTTTTGAAAAATACATCTCCTTTTCATCTTTGATTTCTGCGGTGTTTTTCGCTTCCTTCTTTATGTCAAAAAATGTTGATTCCCACATAATAATAATAATAATAATATTAATAATAACTTTATTTATATAGCACTTATTCCCACATCACTGTTTTCCTGGGATTGTATTTTTATTTTTTTTAATTTTTTTTTATCAATGTAAAGTATGATTAATTTTTATTTAACACTCTTCTTTTCACTGCAGCTATAATGAAAGAGCTTGATCGAGAGTAATTGCGTACATTAGTTCTGGTTTCATACCCGTTCGGTTAACTTGCCAGTCCATTACCCTGCGGTTTGTATCTTGGGTTCTCTTGTGCTAATGGTGGGTTGTAGATAATCTGTTAAAGGTGTTAAATGTCAATATTTAATGGGGGAAAAACTCTGTATTTATATTCAAAATGTCAAATAACAATGATGTATTCCTCAATTACACATACCAGTCTAATTTTAGCCTGTTTGCCAAAGGTTGGATTTTTGCCTGGGCCAAAAGCCGAAGTCTTAGATTATTTATCATTTCACTGATTATCTATACCTGTACTATACCTGTACATCTGTAGCTACCTTGACCTTGTTCATGGGGCACAATATTGACCATTTACCATGTTTTTTTCCCCCCCTCCTTTGGCTGGGTTTAATTTTGATCTTGAGTGCTTTTGCCCAACAGTAGAAGATGTTGCCAGTACATTCCGTCCTAAAACTACACAAATAAGTGAAGCTCTTTTCTCTCATCCCTACGTCTTAGCCCTGTGAAACCCTTAATGATTACGCCTTGGCTCTGTGTCATCCTCCAGCTGGCTTTCAAATGTTTTTTTGTTTTTTGTTGGCTGGAAAACATTTTATTTTGATGGGAGCTGTAGAGCACTGTTGTATAGCCACAGGCTTAGAGAGCTTTATAAAGTCAAATGGCTGCTTTCAAGAGCTTCTGTTCAAGCTCGCTCACCCAGACTGTGAGCGGCAACTGTCCGCCGTCCAACGAGCGCAGACGTGGCAGGAAGTGGCGACGCGGCGAACCGCTCGCGGCAACGAGGCGTCGCGGTCGCTCGCATTTCATCTTTGTGTTTAAATCTGGCAGACTCTAGTCATGTACATTCGCTTTCTACAGTACATAAAGAACGGGCGCATTTTGTTAACGAGACTTTTGCTCGACGTTGAGTTGGAGCCCAGCTTCATATTCCGGCTCCCTGCTTGTTAAGTCATGTCAGCCATACAGCCTGACTTAATGTGGTCCTTTGTAATTCCAACATTAGCCCACAAGCCAGACACACACGTATTCTAATGCAGAGATTGATGGAGGACAAAGGATGGGCTTGGAGCAGTGAATCACCATGCGTCAGGGGCATGTCATTAATCCAGCACGCCCACGCCAATGGATCGCTCTCTCGGCACGCAACAAATGTCAAGCCCTAAAAGGATGTTTGTCATTGTTTCTACTGACCAATATTGAGAGGTCAGAGCGTACAATGAGTGCTTTTTAAAAATAAAATAAAAATGCCAACAGTGTCTTCCCTGTGAACTTTATCTGTTTTTTTTCCGAATATATATCAAAGGAGGTTTTATGGAATCAGTGGAGAATCGCAGGGCGAGCTGAAGAACGAGAGAACGCAAAAAGCCGACGGCTCCACGAGTCTTTGTTTCTCCAGATCGCTCCGTTCCAGGAGACGGAGCAGCGGAGTTTATTTTCATTTCATTTGTTTTCTCCAGACAAATTAGCTCATTTTACTTACCTCTCCGTACCCTCAATGCCGCAACCGGGCCATTTCACCGATGTCATAAACAGGAGCCCGTGGTAAATTACCGCCAATGGCGCAGCCACATAAATCACTCCTCTGCCTCCGTCGTGTGTGAAATGCCCTTGTTGGAATGGCGCTAATTGATTCCGTCCCGAGATTAGTCATTTGAATGGATAGGAGCGCTTAAGCATTTCTCGGTGAGGCCGAGTAAATGTGTTTGTTTAATTGGACTGAGGGGATGGGGGAGGAGTGTGGGCGGGACGATTGATTGCTTGTCTGAGGAGACCGGGATGCGAGCCCCGCCCCCCCCTGCCATCAAGCTGTTTTAGGGCTGGCTATGGCCAGACGCGGCCAGGCAGGGGGGGCGGGGCCTGGGGGCTCAGAAGGGCGTTATGGCTTTTCAGGTCGAGCCTACAGACAATTCATGGAAGTGGTAGTAGGAGCTAGTTGGAGCTTGACCAGTGAGCCGTGAGACCGCAAGTCTTAGACACTGCACTGACAGTGGGGAAACGGTGTCAAAGCCTTTCATTTTTGGGTCATTGATACTTGCATACATTTCATTGGATTTTATTTTCATTGAAGTCTTTTTTTTTTTTTTTTCAACTTCAAAATCACTATGATTTATTATTATTATTTTTTAAGTGTAGTTGGCCGGCAATGTTAATTCCAATCAGTCTTGTTTTGGTTTTTCATTCTGTTAATGCGTGTTCATACACAGGGTAGATGAGGTTTTCGCACAGCATCTTAACATTTTGTCTCCACACAGTCTGATTTGCACACCCAAAAAACAATCTATTAAAAGAATAATAATTCAAATATAAATTAAATAATAGAATAATCTTTATTGTCATTATACTCAGGTACAATGAAATTTCGCCTGGCTTCTCTCCCAAAATAACACAAATAAAACAAATAAGTAAATGAGTAAAAACGGCAGTAATAGCAGCCTATATAATGTTAAATTAAATACATATTTACAAAGGTTGAACAAGTTTACAAAGGTTGAGTGTTATAAATATGAATAAATAGATACTAGAACTTCTGTGATACTAGAATACTGTGTTTATAAATTGTATCTCTGGTAGCAGTCTCTGAGGGTGGGGGTGGGTGTGTGTGGGTGTCACAGTTCTTGATGTGTGTGTGTGTGTGTGTGTGTGTGTGTGTGTGTGTGTGTGTGTGTGTGTGTGTGTGTGTGTGTGTGTGTGTGTGTGTGTATATGTGTGTGTGTGTATATGTGTGTGTATCACAATTGTTGATGTGTGTGTGTGTGTGTCACAGTCCTTGATGTGTGTATATGTGTGTGTATCACAGTTCGGGGTGTGTTTGTGTGTTAGTCACAGTCCTTGATGTGTGTGTGGGTGTGGGTGTGTGTGTGTGCTCAGAGTTCGTGTAATCTGTTCTGTGGTTGTGATTGAGGCCACAGCTCTGGGGAAGAAGATGTTCCTCAGTCTGTTGGTGCGGGATCTTATTGTCCTGAACCGTTTGTCGGACGGCAGCGGTTCAAACAGGGAGTGGCCGGGGTGTGTGGTGTCCCTGATAATGCTGCCAGCCTTCTCCCTCAGTCGGCTGGCACAGATGGTGTCCAGGTTTGGGAGCTGCGTCCCGACAATGCACTGGGCCGACTTCACCACACGATGCAGGTCCTTTCGTTTGGTGGCTGTGCAGCTGGCATACCACACAGTGGCGCAGTTAGTCAGTATGCTCTCGATGGCGCTCCTGTAGATGTTTACCAGCAGTTTCTGTGGGAGCTGGGCCTGTTTCAGCTTCCTGAGGAAGAAGAGTCTTTGTTGGGCCTTTTTGACCTGGTGTGAGGTGTTGGAGGTCCTTGTCAGCTGTTTTGACACATTGACTCCAAGGAACTTTAGGTTTTCCATGCTTTCCACTGCTTCTCTATGTATGTGGAGGGAAAGATGGACTCTCTCCTTTGTTCTCCTCAAGTCAATGACCATCTCTTTTGTTTTAGAGGTGTTAAGAACCAGGCTGTTGTCCTTACACCACTGAGCCAGATGTTCCACCTCAAGCCTGTAGGCCGTCTCCTCATCGTCTGAAATCAGCCCGACTATTGTGGTGTCGTCCGCAAATTTAATTATGGAGTTGGAGGTGTGGGTGGGGGGGTGCAGTCGTGTGTGAAGAGCATGGGGCTCAGCACACAGCCCTGTGGGGTTCCTGTGTTTAGGATGAGGGTGGATGAGGTGTGGTTGCCAATTCTGATTTGCTTTGGTCGGTCTATGAGGAAGTCCATGACCCATGAGCACAGCGAAGAACCGAGGCCCAGGTTGAAAAAGAAGAGACGGAAACGGAAAGGTTTCTTAAATTATTCGTTTTTATTATATGGGTAGAAATGTGCCTGTCTTTCTCTGTTTCAGACATCAGGCCAGGATGGTGCTGTAAAATATTTAATAGAGAACAGACTGAAGAGAGCTACATGTTTACCTGCTCATCTGTAGGCCTTAACCACAGCCAGTCTCAGGGAAATGGTCTTTCCTTTCTGCCTCTAAAAGAGGGCAGGAGTCGAAAACCTATCAACGGCTGCCATTATTTGCCATGTGCTCTGCCCTAAAAGGAGGAGACTTCTACAAAGATTGCTGTCTCTGTCTCACTAAATTGAAAGTGAAATGGTGTGGATTGCTGAGACGCCCACAGCAAATGTAAAAGCTTTAAATTTCCTCCTCCGTCTGACAAAAAAAAAAAACCTCATTTGCGGATGGCACGCTGTCAGCAGAGCTGATTTTCTGGCTGTTGATTGATAAATTGGGCATGTTTGTTCACCCCTTTTTAACCATAGAAGGAATGTGTTGAAAAACTAACAACAACAAAAAAAAAACTGTGATTCCTGCCATTTTATTACTGTGATGTTCGATAAAATTATGAATGGATACAAGTAGGTCACCATTGAACCCTGTTGATGACAGTGATTTTAGAGTGTCACCCGTCGCCACACTCATGATGCCCAACAAATGACATTTTCACTGAATGGGGATAGAAATTGGCCAGCCAGGTGGAGAAGAAGAAAAAGACTTCCACAGGGAAGTGTTCTTCCTCCATTTTGATTCCCGCTAGCGTCCATTCCGTGGTGGAGGCAAATGGCAGGTGATTTTCTATCTAAGTACCTGGGGACCCAGTTTCTGTCTCTGGGGGGCCATCACTACGGCAACCCCATGAGCCCCCCCCCCAACCTTCCCGTACCCCACACCCGCATCCTGGTTCTGGCTTCCTCCCGAGCATGAAATTGAAGAAGATTGGTAAACAGAAGCTTCAGAGATCCCCCCCCCTCCCTCATGTGGTGTATTTTGATTGGCCCGGAGGCCCCTCAGCCTACAAAGCCCGCAATTGATTTAGTGCAAATAATTTTGTTTTCCATTTATCCTTGTTTGCTTTTCCATTTTATTCACAGAGCTGCTAGTTCGTTTCACTTTCACGAGCGCCTTTCGTTTTCAGAAAGTTATCAGGTTTCCCCGCGACGGAGATAAAGTAGACGCGCGAGCCACAGATGTCCTCGCCGGCATTGGAGGACTGCGATACAACCATCACCTTTATCGCTTTGGTCGTCTTTCCAAACCAAAGTGGTAGCTTTGTTAGTCATTTGATTAAAAAATGTACAAAAAAACTGGACTGTTTCCACCGGATCACATAATTCCTGCTTGGATCATTCTAGTATATCACACAACCAATATAATCTGGGCCTGGTTTATAGAATACTGAATGGTGGGCGTTTCCCGAAATCAAAGCCGATAGAGGCGTCCTGTTTATTGTTGATGCTGCAGCTTAGGCAAAATGATATGGCCCTCCTAACATCGCTGTTTATTAATCCCAGGTAGTTGTGCGACGGATCAAAAGACGACTTTGATCAGTGTTCTGGGAGATTCTGCCTTTCCCACCTCTTCATGGGCTGACAGGTAGAGGGATATCCCTTTCCGCTAATTTGTGCTCAAAGTCGGCGGATCCCGCTTCACCCCTCCGGAAGTTTCTGCTAGCTTTGAACTCGCTGTCAGAGGAAGCGGGAGAGGAGTGTCAATATTTCATCAGCCTTGCACAGCAAATATTCTTTGAAAACCAGGCTAGCCCAAACAGCGGTAAACTATTAGCGCTGTGGGTTGGAGCGTTTAGCGTTCAGCTAGGCTTCTGCTGTCTGCATTGAATTTCCAGGGGTGCTTTTTATAGGTCTGTCTCCTCTTGCATTTTGATGTTCAATACTTTTTTTAAAATTTGTTTGTTTGTTTGTTTTCACAGCTGACCCTACAGAGCACCAAATCCAGAGTGGCTTTCTTCGAGGAGCTGTAAACAACTAAAAGGGATGTGCGTGTGTGAGAGAGAAAGTGTGTGCATGTAGTGTGTGTGCTTGCATCTGTGTGTGTGAGAGAGAAACTGTGTGTGCATGTGTCTGTTTGTGTGCGTGTGTGTGTGTGTGTGTGTGTGTGTGTGTGTGTGCGTGAGAAAGTGTGTGCATGTACTGTGTGTGCGTGCATGTGAGAGAGAAACTGTGTGTGCATGGGTCTGTTTGTGTGCACACGTGTGCGTGTGTGTGTGTGTGTGTGCGCATGAGAAAGTGTGTGCATGTACTGTGTGTGCGTGCATGTGAGAGAGAAAGTGTGTGTGCATGTGTCTGTGTGTGTGCACGTGCGTGTGCATGTGCGCGACAAAGTGTGTGCATGTACTTGTGTGTCCATGTGTGTGAGAGAGAAAGTGTGTGTGTGTGTGTGCGCGTGCGCGTGTCCACGTGTGTGTGTGTGTGTTTCAGTCTCTACCTGACTGAAGAACATTACTTACTATATGGCCAATCAACGAGAAGCCTGGACTGAACTCTGTAATGGTCTTCTGGCTGTTCTGGGAGAAACCGATACTGTCTGTGGAGGTGAATGCTGTCAAGTGTAAAGTTTACATTCCGAGTGAAGGATCCTGTTACAATCTCTCAAGATGTCTGCAGTGCCACCCTTGAAAGGTGTTGAACTCTATTAGAGATGGCGTGTAAAGTTCTGCCACAAGCAGGCAGTGCATTAAGCCCCTGAGGACAGAGTGTGGATCTGTGGCCTGGAACTGACGTGAAGGAACGGTTTCTGCTTTCCTGCGTTGCGTTTTTCTTTTGTCTGCTCTGGGGGGAAAATTAAGTTTTTTATTATTAAAAAAAGTTTTATATAGTTTTTTTAAAATTTCTGGTGATGTGAAGGTTTAGTGAACTATCTTTTTTATTCCTTACTTTGAAAGTGATCAACGTGAAGAGAGTATTGAAAAATAAATTGCATTGAAGTTTGCATTAACATTGAAATCCATTTTTTTCTTGCATTCAAGTTCCTAAAAATTGAAGATAGCTGAAATTTTATTAAAATAATTTTTATCTTCATTTTGAAGCACAATGTTCCAGAATACATTATTAAACATACAGTCACTTTTAATTCACAAATGTTTAATTTTTGAGATACCAATAGGGGGCGCCATTTAACCTGCCTTATGAAATGCTGATAGATTCCAACACAGGATGGGGTTAATTGCTATTGGTTTAATTGTTGGGGGGAAATTACAGTACTGGCACATTAAATATGCTAAACAAATATTCAAACAGGCTGGTCTTTAGGATGTTTTGAGGACTGCCAGAAATCTTGAAAGGAACAGAAGATAAAAAGGAAAGGAATTCTGTCAGTTAATCGAAAGTGCCAACGTATTGCACTTTAATAGATGCAGGCCGTGCGTATAGTCTAATATGCATCTTATAAAGGCCTCCTTGCGATGCATAAGAATACATTGTTATAATGTATAACAATATAGTATGAGAGCATATTATGACAGAAGCTGTAGTTTGATGAGTCATATCTTTCTCCATACCCGCCCCTTTCCTGACTCTGAGCGAGTGTGTGTTTGTGTGTGTAAAGACTGAGGGGGTGGAAAGGCCACTTCAATGAACACTTGGAATGAGGTAAACAAAGTCGCTGCACGTTGACACTGCAGGACTGCGGCACTTGGAAGGTGCGCCGCGAGTCTCCATCTGATCCTTTTCCTACCCCCCCCACCCTCCCTCCCATCCCAGTTGTCCGTCGAAGGGAAGCTGCCCTTTGTCTGTTTTCTCAAGCTGTAAACCCTGGTGACTCGACCGTGTAGGTGCAGTGGCTTCATTAATCTATCGCAGTTGAGCGCACTAGCCCCTTGTAGAGCCTCTCTCTCCCTCTCCCTCTCTCTCTCTCCCTGGTAATGACAAACCTGCCCTGACAAACGTATTCAGCCACTGCATCTTTCACTGAGTAGAATTCTTCACTTCCTTCGGCCAGAAAGAGCTTTTATTCTGTCTCAATACGACAACCATTCCTTTTTTTTTTTTTTTTGGCGCAATCTGAAATAATGGTGACAAAATACCCAGTGGACTGGCTATTTCGCTGTAATATCTGGCTTTTACTGCACAAGCTTTTAGAACGCTCTGATGGAACGGGTATTGCATCACCATAAAAAAAGTGAGAACAGAATTGCAATAAAAGTATAGGATCGTAACGTTTCCAGCATTCTGTTACCGTTTTACTTTGCTTTTTCTTTGACCGCCCGGAGTATTGTCTGAGCGAGCGGCGGGCGGTAAAGCACTGGATGTTCACCCCCCCCCCACCCCCCCCCGTCGGCAGGATCCAGGGGAAGGCCGGCGGCTGCCGCGACGGCGCACTCTGATTGACGGCCCGTCACCCGAGGGTGAATCCGAGCGTGTGACTGAGAGACGTGGCCCCTCCAGGGACCGGCCCCCTGAGTCCCAGGGATGAGAGAGGGGTTCCTGGGGTCCCTACCCTGGCCACAGGGGGGTGAGCACTGAGCAGTAATGTGGGTATGAGTGGAAAGTCCTAATGACCCTTCTCATAGTTCCCCCAAGGCCTCTCTCACCTACCAGGCTTTATCGCTAATAACATATTATTATCGTTTCCCTGAGAATCTGCAGCATTTGGACACATCTCTTGTAAAACAGGTGATGGGTTGAACAGGAAGATGAGTGCCTTACAGCTCGAGTCATCGTGTGAGTTCATTTATTTTGTTTGTTTACATGGGTGGAATTTGGAGTATAGGGCAAAGATTGGCACAGCTGAAAATCAAGAGAAGGCAGATGCCGTCTTTGAAGCCGTGAAAGTGGTCGCAGATTGACTTGGGAACCGTCCAATCGCAGATTGATTTGGGAATCGTCCAATCATCTCCGGGTGGAGATTTGGAGTGAATACATTACCACGGGAACATCGCAGGCAGAACTAAAAGGACGTAAATACCGTATATGTGCTCGGTGCTGTGTAGCCAAGCGTCTCAGCGGAATAATGTCATTTCAGAGCACCGTTGAGAGGGAAGGGATGCCTGCTGTTTGAGATGGTGTCAGGTGAGGAAAACGCTGTCACAAAGAAGTTCGATATCATGCCAAAAGGCTTTTTTTGGGCGATATACTTGAAGTTGACACAAGGCCAGGCCAATGCCAGATCTCCCTGAATATTTCTAGCACAGGAAATGGTTTGTTCTGACATTTTCAGATGATAAATTTAAGCTGGATACTCGGGGCTACACAGCCAGCAGTGGCGGGATGGGAGGAAACCGTAGCGTTCACGCGTCTCTGCGTTTCTCATGACTCTACTGCTAATCACACTTTCAACATTTTTACTGCTTTTGTTCTTTTCCTCAGTATCGCCAGCTCCAAAAGGACCTTAATGCACTGCAGTAAAAGTGTAATTTATTCAAGCTGCCCTCTGGCTGAGTTGTATTCGTGCCCATGCAGTCAGGAGAAATGGGAAGGGACTGAGAAGTAGTCGAGATAAAGGGTGCTATTCTTAACCTGACTTTATCTCCTATTTGTCCAGCTCTCTCAATGTGGAGAGCAGTGGATAAATACATTTGTATTTTGAAGGCCCATCTAACCAATGCAGCGGACTGCATCAGTGAGGGAGACCACAGCGGCAGAAAAGCCCTGCCTCAAAGCCCTCACCGCCGGACACGGCTTCTTTTCAGTCCGCAGTCTTACCAGCTGAGCTGCGCAGCCATGGCGGTTGGTGGAGTACCGCGCACTCGATGCGCAGTCGGTGCTGGCATAGCGTAGGCGTCCGAAAGGAGGGCTGTGTCCGAATCAGCGCCCATCCGTACTAGTGAGTATGCTTGTTGAGTACACTGGATGAGAAAGTTAAGTAGGCAAAATGTAGTGTACTTAAAACCCCCGGATGATAATACTTATTCCCGCGTTTTCGCTGGTCATAGTATGGAGGATATTTTTCACATACAGGATTTCACTAAACATATGCTAGTACACAGTATGCGAGTACACAGGACGCTGTAGACGGGGCTCTGATTCGGATACAACCGAGTGTGGCATAACGGGATAGCTCTTCCTCCCTGGGTGATGTCGTAGTTGATTATGTGCCGCGCTAGAGGGGTACGGCCTACAGCGGGCTCTGGCGTGTTCAGGATTACACACCAGACAGTGGGGCAGAGCGCTTATAGGGGAGTTTTATGGGCTTGTGATTGGATGTCATCCATCAGCATGAACTTTTTAATCCCGCTGTGGCCAGGCTCTAAAAACACAACCCTAAACTCTGTGTGTGTGGAAAACGAACAACGCTGGTGAATTGTTTAGACGAATAGTCAAACTCCACGGAAGACTGAGGTGAGTTCAGGCCAGGCGCCGTACGTCATCTGAAAACTGAAGTGAAAAATCTCGTCTTTTTTTCTTTTTCTTTAGACCTTCAGATCTGGCACAGTGTGAGGAAATGTACATAGGAGAAGGGTCTAGGTGTGAGTTTGAGCTGAGGAAATGTACATAGGAGAAGTCCTGTGGCCTTCGACTGGCGTTTCATCAGTTTCCACCAGAACCGTTTCTGCAAGGGCAGAGGAGTGACAGATGAGCGGGTTCTCCGGGTTCCCAGACGGAACCCCGCCGTTACCCACGATGCCTCTGATTCGCGGCTGTGCCCCTCCCAGTGTCCCGCATCGTGAATGATGGAGATGACATTTGGCCGTCCCGCCGCCATGACGACAGACGCCTCTACTGCAGAGTGGTGAGGCAATTAGGGATGAGCGACACCCCATCGAGTGTGACACCCCTGACACCACCGTCTCCTTCCCATGGTGTTTTCCCTTTTCCGAACGGCAGACGGCAAAGGGCCGATGGCAGTCGCTCATCAATATGCCACCCCCCCCCCCCCCCCCCCTGCATGGAACATTCAACAAAGAAAGTGGCCTCCAACTTTCCTGTTTCTCTCCTTAATGGAGACGGCCAAACGCATGATGCTGAAAAACCTCCGCCAGAGCTTTTAATGCAATACAATACAGCTGTCGATTCAAGCTGCAATCTTTTCTAGCTGAAACTTTTATACAGGCAACATTTTCACCCGCGGAACAGCGCCAAATCGCAATCTGCCGTGCTGCATCTGTGTATGTGTGTGTGTGTTGCCGGGGGTGGCATTGTCTCTACTTATTTCAACTTCCTGGCTGAGACCCTATAGGACAGAAGCACCCCTGGCATGCCGGTTTTCTGGCACTCGGAATTGCCTGCGGTTTGGTAATGGAAAAGCGGCCGGTCCGAGTTGTCCCAGAGGGATCCACCTCAAAACTTATTGAAATCCCCACAAGCCAATTATTCCTTTCACCTGTCAACGGAGACACCTTTTATTAGCGTGACATGCGGCGGGAGCCCAGCTCCGTCCGTGTTTTCAGCCCCACGCGTGTGCGCCGCAGGTCTCATTAGGGTTTGAGCTCTGCAGGTAAATAACTGCGCAAGTGTGCGCAGGTGTCATGGAGCCGAGCGAAATGTCCGAGAAGGCTCCGGAAGGAGCCGCGTTAATTACGGTGCTCCCTCGAACGCGAGCTGGGAACCGCCGGGGTATGATGTTTTCACTGCATCCGTCATGCTGCCAAAGGAAGGAAACGCGCGCCGCCGACGCAGACACGCACGCACGCACGCGCAGGCTCTCGCTCCCATTCCCTCTCTTTTTCTGTCTGTCTGAAAGCACCGGGAGGTGACTCAACCCCCCCCATTCTTCCGTCTCCCTGCCAAGCCATGCCAAGCGTGTTGTTTTTCTTATTTCGCCCTCCTCTAATTGTGCTCTCGCCTCATTCTGCCATTCTGTTTCAAACTGCAATTCCAGGAATTGAGTACGAGGCCTCTGAAGCAGAGGACAGTCCTGCCCATGAATACCAATTTTTTGGGAGTGCCCAGTGCTCCCCCTCCCACCCTTCCTCTCTGAAACTGCCATGGCAGGATGGCACCAGCCATGCCCCCACGCAGCCTCCACGCGTATATAGTTCCCACAACATGACGTTTTTTTCCAGCGGTCGTTGTTTCCCTCAAGTCACATAAGAGCGCCGGACCTTTAAGACCCCCCCCCCCCCCCTCCTGCAGCATCCTGAAACTTACCACTGTTATCCCGGACACGTTCACCTGTGTAGGTATGCGCGGCATGTGGCCTTGTTAATTATGGCGTGACATTGTTTGAGGTAATGAGAGAGGGATGATGTATCGCTCGACCCGCTGATCGGTCGCGTTTGATGAATCAGAATCATTAGGAAAGCTCCTCATGAAAATTCCGCTCTTTTCTTGGGTTTGCCATATTAATCTCCCCTTCTCTTTTTCCATGCCAGCGCCTGTTGCAAATATTTCTATCGCCCCCCCCCCCCCTTTCCCGCCTCGCCCACACATATTTGTGTCTACCTCGTAGAGTGAGATTAGTTTCCCAGGGCATCTCTCTTACAGTAATCTTCACGGCACGGGGGTGATAAATTTGGCTCTGTTTTTACGCCGTCTGCCTACCAGACCTAACGACTCTGCAGGTGGCAGCTGGGATATTTTTATTTATTTATTTATTTCTCCACTGTCTTTTAACCCAGTAATTGAAATTGCGAATCTCAGAAACCCGGTACTGGGGAATTCATTACATCTCAAAAGGAGGATGTTTTCCCTACTTAAAATTATTACTTTTATTTTTTTTTTATTAAACGTGACCCAATTTTTTTAGTTCTCGCCTACCACAGAAGTAGGGCTATTGAGAGAGGAGCGAGGGATTGGAGTGGAGGAGATGGGAGGCGGGAAGGGGGGTGGTGGGTGGTGGGTGGGTGGGGGGATGGGGGGGGGTGAAGGCAGGTTCATTCACATTTGATTCCTCGGTTGCACAGAATATGCCAAACAGTCGACTGACCGTAGGGCCAGCGTACTGCCTGGAAATAAGCAATGGGGTCGGTCAATGAATACATGAAACCGCGATGGCGGGATCTGGTGAGGTAATTGGGAGCTCTGTTCCGTGTGTTGGGCCTATCGATCGACTACCCCTCAGGCAGGGGTGGTCAAGGTGGAAAAGGTGTGGTGTGTGTGTGTGTGTGTGTGTGTGTGGGGTGGGGGGGTGGGTGGGGGTCAGCGGAATGGAACGTGCTGCTCGGGTGCACCCCTTCACCTTGTCTCCAATGGCGATACGCTGTCAGCAACCGCCGCGGGGCTCCTGACAGGACCCTGATCCCGTGTTAGGGGTCTTTTCTGTGTGAGCATAGCGGTGCAGGCGAACCCGCTAAAGTAGGGGTGCGGGACCTCGTCCGCAAAGGGCCGGTGTGGGTGCAGGTTTTTTGTTTTAGCCCAGCACTAAA